>JARKIA010000220.1:0-298970 GCA_029289565.1 Mycena galericulata
TGTGCCGGCCGGCAAGCACTACACAGTGTTTCGTGATGAGTAGCACACCCAAAAAAAAAACAGAAAACAGTGATGGATGCTGCATGTTTTATCATCTGAAGTTGAGATCACACAGCGGAGGGTACACACTCTAACAGGGTTGTCACTAACAAGTGAATTTCCCTATTGAGCTGTATAGTTACATTCACTATCCCGGTCCTCAGGCCCTCTGGAATACCTCCAATTACATCATATAAAAAATCTGAGCCAATTGGAGTGCTATACCTACTATGGAACATGTTCTGCTGTCAGATAGTGGAAAACACCGAAAATTGACTAGTGAATTATTTTGAGATGGTTAGAAAAACTAGAAAAAGTCATAATACACAGGGCCCTGCGGAATTGCAGTGCGAGTTGAATGAGCCTATTGCCAGAGTGAACTGTTGATATTTGAGCTTACAGTTGCTGTTCTTGTGAAAACTTACCACAGAAAAAAACAGCTACACCATAAAAATTCTGCGGAGGGCTATAACAGACTTCTCACTCTGATATGTAAGTGTGTTACGAGCGCTTATGTAATAAGTGATCGTCCATTTGGGAAACGAACATGAGGATTTTTCGACCTCTTGACAAGTCAGTCCCCTCTATCCGTTCTAATAAATTGATGGCATTTTCGTAGTGTTTTTAAGAAGATTCATTAGATTTTTTTGTGATAAAATAGTGGCTGTAACCAGCTTATGTAATGACCCAAACACCTTCTTCAGTTGGTTTTACTACTACTACGAAACCTACCTAAGAGGGGTCAACGTAACGAAACCGGCGGCTCCTTAGGTGCGTCCATGCGAATAGCGTTGACAAGTGCACCAATGACCTGAGGTATCTCAGCCAGAGCCGCAGCAGTGGCGTCTTTCGAGACGGCCTCAGCGATAGCGAGCGCTGGAGGTATGAATGCAGCTGCTATTTAGGCAACACGAGGATCGTTTTCTGGATGGGAAGGCATGGGCCAGGGCGGTAAGAAATTAGGCTTGTTGTGAGCAGAAGAAAAAAGTTCGGTGGCTGTACACCGGAGCTCGTGACTATGATGGGATCAACGGCGCTCCTTTCTCCATCATCATCATGGCTAGGGAATTGCACCGTACATACCGTATACGGTACGTGACCAAATACTTGGATACGGACCCGTATCTCGATACGTACGGTCACCGCAAAGAGGGCTCGAGGGCGGCACGGTACGGTACGGGTAAAATACGGCCGTAATACGTGATACATACGGACAAAGAAATGAATATTGTCTACGTGCTGAGACTAATGGTATCCGCCTCATCTAACACCAAGAGGTGCTTGATCTCTGGATCTGCCAATTCGATTAAGTAAGCTTCCCACGACCCCCTCCCAGAAAAAGGAAATTTCATCAGTTGGGATCAGTTCCTCACATTCTGTTTTGAAAGCTTCCACCTGGCGAAGGCTCAGACTACTGAGTCTTTGTATATAGAATGTACCTATGGCTAACCTACGAAAAAATAGCTTTTTAACCTCCCGAGCAATAGACGCACAGGTGTTGCAAAGAGTGCTCGGTGATCACCGAGTGATCATCAGCTTACCTAACCGAATTGGCAGATCCAGAGATCAAGCACCTCTTGTCTAACACCTCCAACACCTCCTTGCGTGCAAGGCGCAGCGGTGCCTTGAGAGCACCATCAAGGTCCGGATGGTATCAGGGTGCAAGCGGGCTCGACGAAGGGAAATGGTGTTGCGTCCTCCCGAGAAAAAACGCTCCACGGCAACCGCAGATCCTGGTTGCGGTGGAGTCAATGGAAAGGGCCAAAACAGAGGGCTCGGTTCGACGTACCGGGACTACAGTGAATATCCCGTGCTATCTTGTATAAGAAATGCCGCGCGACTAGCATACCACCAACCGAGAAGGTCAGTGGTTTCGAAAGTGAGTGGGACTGAAGTCATCTGGAAATAACGCTTGAGTTCGTCTTCAGGGGTCAAAGACGTCTGGGAGGCCCGGACACGACCCAAGAAGCTCTTCTGCGCGGAGCCGCCTGTTTGGGTGGGAATGCGCGAGCTGGACGGTTCGCTTGGCCGGGTTGGGGAGGACAATGCGGAGTTGCGAGTATAGTTGTCGTTAAATTCGGCCTCCAACGATTTTTGGGAGGACTTCAAGTCATCGAGCAAGCCGTAGTCCTCTTTGAATACAGCCTCGAGCGTGGTGTATCCGATGCGAGGGTCCAGCACTAGTAACGCCGATCAGAAACATTGAACCGGACTTAGGATTCCACTTACACGATGCCCAAAGATAATATGGGGAGGCGTCGAAGGTGAAATAATAATAGAGAGTTTGCGCAACAGCCACTCGAGCCACCCAGTGGCTGTTTTGCCGTGCACACAGAGGTGGCTGTTGGCTCGAGTGGCTGTTGGCCGATATCTGATTTATTGTCTGTTTACGCCAGAATGAGAACAGATGAAGTGCAAATTTGTGTGCACAAGTGGGGAAACTGGCCCCAACCTCATTATGATACAAGATTCTGGGAAATGAATTATTTTGGACTGAATCTAGTTCTGTTCGAAGTAAGGGGACAACTGGTGGCCTCTACATGAGTCTTAATAGTTCCAAATGAGTGCATCTAATCGAAAATATGATCAGTTATCCCAGCCATTCGAGCCATGCCAGCCACTCGTGCGCACAGCAAAACAGCCACTGGGTGGCTCGAGTGGCTGTTGCACAAACTCTCTAATCACTCACACTGGGGCCAAAGGCTGACACATGTCAAAGCAACATGCGTGGATCGCATCGCATGCCGTTGTGATGGAATCACCCTTCCTTTGTTAGAAAGGTCTTTGAAGTTGAGTAGATAGAACTGATAATTAACTGAGAATAAATGAATGACCTATGGTATTTTGAAATATTTCCATTGTATTTCCTTGGTATTTCCTCAGTCCAAAAGGTATTGTACACGAAAGATTTGCTGCCGCAAGCGGCAGATGACATCGGGGCCATGACAAGTGATGGCCTGATGTGGCCCTGGAAGCCGGAACGACGACTTACGGCCGCAGGATGATGTAGAGCGCGGCTGGCTTGATGTTCCCGAGTGCGCTCTCATCACCTTGCTTTAGCTAGGTCCCACAGTCGAAACTCCATCAGATGCTGATGTAAATCTGCGAAAAACAAATATTTAGGCACCGCAATTTGTGATTAGATTGCGCCAATACACGCTCAAACACCAGGACGGCGGGGAACCTGGATTTGTTAGGAGTCTGCAAAAAACAAATATTTACGCACCGCAATTCGAGATAAGATTACGCCCATACACGTATAAACACTGGGACGACGGGAAACCTGGATTGAAGATTCGTTAGAGGTCTGCTAAAAACAAATATTTACACACTACTATCTGAGATTAGATTGCCCCAGGAGTCCTCTTAGGTGACGTGTTTCAACTTTATTGGGCCTCCCTACCATGCCTCTGGATGTCTCTGAATGCCGGAAGCATTGGTGTACAGTGAATGGAATGGGTGCGCGATGCGGCGATGCCCGGGCACCAGAACGTATTTGATTCTACATCGATTCTCCTGAAGTTTTTTATTTTCGTAGAAGTATGTTGGTTTCATTTGTAGAAGATCCAAAGGGAATCCACGAAGAACTGAGTTCAAGCTAGCGTCGTATCAATCTTCATGCCCATTTCAACCCTATGTCATCGTCCGTGGTTAAGTCTTCCAAAGGATATGTAAAATCCCGCAACAATCAAATAATTTTTCAGTGGGAGATTTTAAATTGAGGCTGAAATGTGGGCTTATGGCTTATTGCTTTGGATGGGGGATCAAAAAGGCGTTTTTTCAAGTTGAGAGAGAGAGGGAAAAGAGAGAGAAAAGAGAGAAAAGAGAGAAAAGAGAGGGAGATTCAGAGACTTACAATAGATTTATCTGCACCAAAATGGCGCTTTCCGACTGCTTTCCAAGACGAGAAATGAATTTT
Organism: Mycena galericulata; assembly: GCA_029289565.1. Lineage (NCBI taxonomy): Eukaryota > Fungi > Basidiomycota > Agaricomycetes > Agaricales > Mycenaceae > Mycena > Mycena galericulata. The sequence goes on from JARKIA010000220.1 coordinate 3,959, forward strand.
TCGTCTTGATTGGCTTACCGCGATGCCTGACTGTTCTGCTGATCATCACTAATATCAAGACCTATTACGTTCGGAGCTAATTCCCAAAGCGCTATAGGTCCAGCCAATCTGTTTTCAAGATTTTAAAACTCCGCTGGCAATCACCACCACTTCCGCTGTCCATCGCCGTCGCGCCAGCCCTCCAGTCTTGTCTTCAAACAAGTTCAAGAGGCTTCCTAGCCGTTTTCTCGTTGGAAGTGGCGACAATGCGCGTGGTGCAAGGCACAATCATCTACCTCGAAAACCTCAAAAGGATTTATTGGGATGCCTGTAGGTGTTTTATTTCGAGGAATTGAGCCAGGTTGTAATAAATCTCGGTAGGTAGGTAGGTAGGTATGGCGCAGTCGGTGGTGATGGTGCAAGTCAAAACACATGCTTCTGGAATGATTGACGCAGGAAAAAATCTAGTGTTGTAGTAGCAGGAAGAAAGGATCACGGAAATGCTTGAGAATACAATTTTTGGTTTGCGCGCTGGTCTTTTGGCTCTTTCCACATTTTGGCTCCATAGAAGGTCTTTGAGGAACCCTTGAATTATGTTTTAGGCCTTGGTTAGGCCAGATAGGAGGTGGGAGACTGTATTTAAATCAGGGCAAATCGCCGCTGTCGAGCTCTACCAGTGGCTGTGCTCGGGTAGAGCCCGACAGCGGCGATTTATGGGAGCACCAGAGGTTGGCAGTGTTATGTATAAAAGCCTGTAATTAGAGGTCGACCAATGTTTAAAAAAACGCTCTAATTAGAGGTCGGTCATTCATTGATACTTTAGAGGCACTCACGTGCCTCCCCTAGCGATGACGGCAGCGTATCAGACGGCGAGGAAGACCTCGAGCTCGTCGTCTGCGAGTATGGTCGTATTTGCCATCATTATCCGCATTTGGAACACGATGAGCAAAGCACTTTCGACGTCGGCGGCCACGATGACGAGCAAATCACATACAAAAATCACGAAAAAAATCCTGATGACGGGGAGAACGACGAAGGTAGCGCTCGTATAATAAGTCCGAATATATGGTGGGGGCCACACAATACTGAATTATTTACCTCGCGATGTAGATCGCGGCAATTCTTCAATTGCCCCCCCTTGCCTCCGCCGCTCCCCGCAGCCGCGGAGCTCTCAGGCTACAGGGGTGAAACGAGCATCGTCTCAAGGCCGACATATCCCGCAAACACGGCGCCGAACGCAAGAGACCAAATGAATGATGATGTCGAGGCCGTCATCCAGATGTCCACCCAGGCCGCCCAACCCAAGCCGCTATCATTGACGCCACCGGGGGCGAAAAGCACCGCGGGGGACGCGAGCTACGCGGGAGCCTGTGGTCCCGGTGCCAACGCCCAAGCTAACGCCAACGCTTCGGCAACGCGCAGCCCGACCTCGCCGGTCCCGCACCACCCCGGGCCCGTCGCGCTCCCCCCGCCGCCCGCGCTCTCCCTCCCAGCGACAACGCTGCACCCGGGTACCTCTCTGTGAACCCGACATTCCATCCGCCCGTGTACGCTCTCACGCCCCTGGGCCTGCCGACCGGGCGCGGGTCGCATCACCGAATGGGATCGCGCGCGCATAGATTCGCTATCTGCACTGGGAATGACCACGGGGAGCGGCAAGGGGGACATCCACAGTGTTCCCCTGCACGGTCGTACGAGGTGCGGTGATGTGTGAAGCCCACGGATCGCCTGCCCCGCTCTGCGACGCGCAGCGGGCGCGGCTTTCTGGCTGCGCACGGGCCCGCACCAGCGCTGCTTCAAGCAACAGTGTAGCATCTATAAGAATGGTAAACGCCTTCCCTCCGAGACTGCGAGCGGTTTCGGAACGTCCGTAATGGCGTGTTCAGGGTGGGCAGCATCCTTGCGAAAATGTTTGTGTGACCAGCCAGCACTGGATAGCTGGATGGTGGGGGATTGTCATAGAGGATAACAGCAGAATATTATTGTAGCACACCTATCATTGCACCGAAAATCCCCCCAGCTCGCGGCCTGCGTCAGACCTTGCGAGATACTATTGTGCGACATTCGACGATGTCGGAAAAGTGGCTGCATGGTGATTTGAATATAAAGCATATGATATGATAGATACAGACGTACTGATCGTCCAGCTGGACCGAGAGCTACCCAGAGAACGTTGGAGCTGCCGTCGCACGGCTCCTGTAAGTAGGTCTGAAAAATCGGAAAACGGAGACAACCTACGGATAAAATTCGGTGAGAACAAGGAGAATAGCGATAGAATGCCATCTAGACCGGTTCCTAGGGTTTCATAAGTGTGGAGAGACGAGTTTGGGGGCTTTTCGTGGAGAGTCGTGTGGTGGGAAGAGAAGAATCTGTCAAACACAGCCACTGATCGGGTCACGGAAGTCGTCAAACATAGCCGAAAGTATCTCGGACACCAAACGTTTCTACTCGTTGGACGTTGTGGGACATTTAGTGAATAGTATCACTGTATAGAATGTCTCAGAAAGCTTAACCAAGTTTACTGATACCCACAAAGCGAGGAAATCTTCACCTTCAAAATCACGGGATGTCTTGGATTCAAAACAAATGTGCGCATTAAGCACCACGGTTGTTGCATTGTAGTCTCTTGGTAGGGGAATAAAACTTTTTAATCCTAATGATTTGTGGGAATAGATAGGCACTTATCTTGAAGGAGACGGGACAAGCCAAACTTGACAAAAGAGTGAATTTTGTCTCAGAAACACAGAAAAAAGCTATGTGAAGTGTCCAAGTCTGAGGTCGGATGTTGTAGGTCAGAGAAGGTCAGAGAGCAGGCGAGAGAAACAAATGACCGCGTGATTTCATCACAAAGACGGCCGAGAGCCTACCGAGATTGAAGAACCACCCTTCTCGATGTTGAAGAATCGACATGTAAAGCTCCAGGAAGACATCCGAAAGGGTGGTGTTTAAATTTGCCACAACGGTCCTCTTTCGAGAATAGGCATGGTATTTCAGCAAGGATCTAGATTTTTCCTCAGTTAGGTTTGCATATTTCCTCCCAAGTTTCCACCCACGGTGTCTTCATCGATTTTGTGGTAGATGCGGAATAAGAATTTGTATTCGAAAGCAAACAGTCAGTCTCTCATATCATTGCTGTCAATGTGAGCGGGGCATTTCGGAATTGATGGACAGAAATGAAGGTCACGTGGAAATGAGGAACAGGCGAAACAATTAATACCTCAATATGGGAAGACCTGATGCCCACAATTTCGGTGAGAGACTTCTTTAGATCGATTGTGCCAAGCCGTCTGACATATCCGCTTTCTACTTGTTTGAGTGGTTGAGTCTCTAGGACTATATTATGCAAAATGAAAACAATATGATCCTGAGTTGAACACACAGTGGATATGACCAACAGAATGCATTTGACACTCATCTGCGAGCTAGGAGAGGTGTAAGTAGAAGGAAAGAAAGGGACTTTTCGGAATTGATGGCCTGAAATAAAGGTCACGTGTGTATGAGGAACGGGCGAAACAATGTATACCTCAATATGCGAAGACCTGCTGCCCACATTTTTGGTGAGAGACTTCTTAGAATTAATTGTGCCAAGCCGTCTGACACGTTCTGCTTCCATTTTTTTGAGTGGTTGAGGCTCTAGGACCATATTATGCCAAAGTTGAATACACAGTGAAAATGACCAACAGAGTGCATTGGACACTTATGCTCGAGCTAGGACACATGTAGTAGTCTTGAGCTATCCTGAAAGAAGTGCAAATTTCATTTTATTCCAGATTTCAAAATTTTCAAATTTGAGATTTTGTCGTTGGAATCCAATACAAAGACTACATAATACATGCTTCCAGTGGTCCTGAACAGAATCCGAGGAACCGAACTAGAGTTGGGCATGATTCAACAGCAAGTTCTCAATGTGTGAGAAGAAAACAATCACCTTGAGAAATGCAGACAGCTCACTTAGGCGGAAGAGTGAGTGGACTGTATGAATAGATGAGAGAGTGAGCCCAAGAATGTGAGATATGAGGAACACCCTATTATTGCCGAACCAAGCCACCCTTTCGAAACTAACTATTACAGATTGGGTTTTACACTTACTACATGCTATGTGTAGGTCTAAACGCGTGAAAAACACGCGATACAATACTGCATGCAGTGGGAGCACTGAGGGAGGTTTTGGCGGGAGATTATGAGGAACGGCGAGCAACCACTAATGCGAGCTACTAACAGGCTCTTTAAAGTTGTGGATGCTTTGATACACTTACTACATGCTATGCGTAGGTCCAAACACGTGAAAAACACGCGATACAATACTGCATGCAGTGGGAGCACTGGGGAAGGTTTTGGCAGGAGATTATGAGGAACGGCGAGCAACCGCTAATGTGAGCTACTCCCGGGCTCTTTGAAATTGCGGATGCTTTAACACACTTACTATATGCTATGCGTAGGTCTAAACGCGTGAAAAATACGCGATACAATACTGCACGCAGTGGGAGCACTGAGGGAGGTTTTGGCAGGAGATTATGAGGAACGGTGAGCAACTGCTAATGCGAGCTACTCCCAGGCTCTTTAAAGTTGTGGATGCTTTGATACACTTACTACATGATATGCGTAGGGCCAAAGGCGTGAAAAACACGCGATACAATACTGCACGCAGTGGGAGCACTGAGGGAGGTTTTGGGGGGAAATTATGAGGAACGGAGAGCAGCCGCTAATGCGAGCTACCTCCGGGCTCTGTAAAGTTGCGGATTAAGCGTTAGACCTACTATTGGTGGTGGGCAATTCCCCGAGCGATCAGTTATTTCCCACGCTTTAGTCGCCGGAACACCGGCCACTTTTACTGACCCAACCGCGGTAACACATTTTCTGGCTTGCACATACACGATATGTATATATGCCAAAGAGAAGAAATGCTCATGAGGCCATTATCTGTGTTATGTTCGGGGGAATTGTTTCAATCTTGAAAATTGATTAAAATTTCCGGAAAGTATCTATCAAAGTGTGTCTTTTCGAGGCCAATCATCATATTTTAAGAATTCCCCCGAACAAAACACAGTTATGCATCCTGTCAACATTTTTCACCATGGAAGTCTCATCAGAATTTGAGTGTGGAAGGCACCAAATGTGTTCGCGGTTCGGAAGTCATGAAATTTATGCCTATTTAAGCTTACCATCAGAATAGTAATTTAACGATCCAACACACTGTTTATGGACCAGAGACACTCAAATGGTCTGTGCATAGTAAGGATATCATGATAGGGTCTCCCAAGTGCCTCTCAAATTTTTTCGGGGCTCAGTTTCGATTGTTTAGTTTCTTGGCAATCGACTCTGTGTACAGCAGCTCTCCACTCGGCACGCTCCAGCAGTTTCAATTTAGAAGGGAAATATCTGGGATCAAGGCAGGGGATCATGATACATAATATCTACATTTTGAGTACTTAAAGTTGAGAAAATATGCAGAACTCGGGTCAAAACAACTCGAAACGGTTGTGGGTCAGCGAAAATTGATCGGGTCTCAATTGACGCCTCACGTGATCGTCACGGCGGAACAATCGGGATTGCCCACCACCACTACTATATGCTATGCGAAGGTATAGACGCATGAAAATCGCGTGATACGGTACTCCACACCATGGGAGCACCGCGCAGGGTTTTGGTGGGAAATTATGAGGAACGGCAAGCAACCACTAATGCAAGCTACTCCCGGGCTCTTTGAAGTTACGAGCTTTTTATTACACTTACTTTACGCTATGCGCAGGTCTAGACGCGTGCAAATCACGCGATACGATACCGCACACAGTGAGAGTACTGAGGGGGGGGATTATGAGGAATGGCGAGCAACCGCTAATGCGAGCTCCTCCCAGGCTCTTTAAAGCTGCAGATGTGTTGATACACTTACTATATCCTATGCGCACGTCTGGACACGTGAAAAAGACGCGATACAATATCGCACACAGTGGGAGCACTGAGGGGGGAAATTATGAGGAACTGAGAGTAACCGCTAATGTGAGCTCCTCCCAGGCTCTTTGAAGTTTTGGATCGAACATTAGACCTACTATATGCAATGCGTAGGTCTGGACACGTGAAAAACACGCTATACGATGGTGCCCGCATTGTGGGCACCGAGTGGGGTTTTAGCGGAAACTCCTGAGGAACAGCAAGTAAGTGCCAAGACCAGCTTTTCCCTCTATTTTCGAGGTTAAGGACTGTTTGATATACTTATTATATGTCATGTGTAGGTGTAAACGTATGGAAATACATGATAGGATGGTTCATGCAGTGGTAGCCCCAAGCGGGGTTTTGGCGGGGAATTAGAAAGCAACCATTAATACCAGCCTATTCCTCCGACTTTCACCTCGAAAATGGTTCAATACACTTGATGTATATTATTTATAGGTCCGGACAAGTTAAATCACGCGGAATGCGGTGCGAAACCAAGTGGGGGGATCAGGGGAGGACCGAACAAATATTTCAACTAATATCAAGTTATGGTAATTAAGGATCAGCAGTGGTAAAAATCCGTCTATCTCAACTACTTCGAATGTGTCTACCATGCAAATAGACCCAATATCGCGACAAATGTGGTGGGCAACGTGGGAGGGGGAAATTCAAGAAATACCAAACAAAGCCTCATAATGGCCTAGTATCGAAGCGGAAAATTTCGCAAAGTGTACTGTGAACCTTTTGTACTTTATTCGCAGCCTCAGACCCGTGAAAATCGCGTGATTTCGCTATGAACGTCGGTAGGGAAAGAATTATGAGGAACGCTAAGAATAGACTAAATTAGCCTCATCCCTTTACTTGAGATGCTGGAAATGTAATAATAAATTACACAAATATAATGCGCTGGTCAAAACACGAGAAAGACGCGTGATATCGCGCCTAACGCGGCGGGGTGCCCAGGAGGAAATTGGTTTATATGGCCCGATTCGGCCCTGATCCGCGGGAACATCCCGGGCCGAACCAAGAAATGATACACGATCTGCTCCGTGAGCGGTTAAATCCGGAGATCGGAAGGTGACCGCAAGCACGTGCATACAATGGCGGCCAGCCAAATCTACGACGACGAAAGACGCCGTGCAGACTGGGGAGAGCATTCCTGATCTGGAGCTTCCGCAGGTATGTCTTTGAGTCTCATCTCCTGATCATCCGACCCTGTATTGGTCTATTGAAGCAGCGTATGATTCGGGGAGCAGCCGGGAATTTTTGGCTGGAGGCGGGAGGCACTGCCACGCGCCCCGCCGTGCACGGACCAGTACGCGAGCGATGCCGCCGCAGCGGACACGACCCCTTTAGGAAGGTGACGACAAGCACGTGAGTACCTCTAATGTTATCGACAAAAGTCCGACTTCTAATTAGAGGGTTTATCTAAATATTGTATACCTCTAAACTACAGGCCGTTTATATATAAAATCGCCGTATACGCCTGATGGGAGGCTGTGCTTAGCCCTAACCTTATTAGAATGTACCTCACAGCCAAACCCTCCTTTACTTAATCTGTTGCTGGCCTCTGACTTCTTTCTCCAATTTTTCTTCTTCTTCCTACTCCGAAAATCTCCACCAGCTACTCAATATGCACGAATCCAACAACAACACCCACATGTATGAAGTGGGCGCGATGCATAGACCACGCGACGGCACTCAGACCTCTAAAATGGTCTGGGAGTGTATATTTCTAAGTGACTCCCACAACAAATCTAGACAACATATTTAACAAGAGAAATAATAAAGAGAAATAATATCATTCAAGTTAATGTTGAGAACAATTACAGTGTTCGAAGGGATAAGAATCCAAAAGGCCCTCCGGGCATACCTGGTACCTCCAACCATAATTTTCCCAGAGGTTGAATTTCAGTGCAGCAGTTTTATAAGTAGTATCATTATATGTCTCAAGGTTTGCTCAGGAGTCAGCGCACAACCAGCTCACATTGAGCCTGGTGGGTGATCCATTGTACATACCCCGAGATCATGGTCACGGATAAGAATCCAAACAACTTGAATTCTGAGGTAAGTAGTTCGCGCTGTAGTGAGTACAGCAAGTAGCAGTGAAAGGATTCTTACGCTCCGTGCACCTTCATTCTTGGGACAGTAGATACGTGAAGTTTCACTGTTCATGAGGAATTTGAGGCAAGTAGTCTGTTATAAGTTTAAGTCAAGCACATTTCTAGTGCTTGTCGTTGGCTCGGCGACGACCCCAACATATGCGCCTGATGAGAGTGCAATGTAAGCCCTCGGCTGATTGATGCGGGCATGTCGGCTTGTTTTTGGGACAGCTGCGGCCTCTATATTACTTGGTCAGCCAGTCAACAGCCAGTCCTTGATTGCCAAAGAAAGCCGTTGGGTACCGTACATGTACCCAATCCTCCCGGTCTCAGCAACTTGGTGTACATTCATAACTAGGGTCTTGTTCATTATGCCGGTTTATAAACAGGTTTTTAATCCTGGAGCAGAAATGTCTTGTTTTTAAAGAATTTGTGGGGGTTCTCTGAGGCGGAGTTTTGCAACCTTGAAAGTCTCGCAGTGACGCGTTGAAGTGAGTGTTCAATAATTCAATGGAAGTTAGATGCCCAAATATTCAACTACTACCTGAATTTGTAACGGGAAATCCCATAGTTTTGCACAACCTTTCCTCTCTTCTCTTTATTTATCATTTACAGCCAAGGGGGGAAATGAGCACCCTCTCTGGGGCCTGCCATGTCAGCCGGGAGCTAAAAATCTGCTCTAAACCAACTCCCCGACCACCTGGGAGCAGTTTTGGTGGGCTGTTTATAAACGAGAATGAAAAACTGGTTCATAATCCTCGGGGAATAATAAACAAGACCCTATTCGTAATGCGGATAGCATCCAACGCAGGCAGCTCTGTGTCTACTGGAGGGATGCCAGCATTGCCACATTAGTGGAGATGGGGGTTCTCTACTTCTTCAATGGTGGGCAACTAGACACAACAGTGTAGTAGTGCAAGAGCGCGAAATGCAAGGCAACAGTTTCAGAGTCGGAGCTTGCTTGCAATTGATGATCAAAGTTGATGCGAGTCACGAGCAGGGAGCCCTAACCCCAGGTTATAAGACCTAACCTCACGTTGGGACCCTAACCTGAGCTCTAGGGGTAGGTTTTAAGTCACGTGTGGCCGTTTCGATTTGATGATCTGAGACCTGGTACCTAAGTCGGTACCAGGAATCAGAGGATTGCAACCGTTGTGCCCAATAAGCAAGTATGACTTCCTCTGAGATTCGTGCTCGGTCTCCAGATGCCATACAAGGATGTTTGCATGAGCAATACTCTTTCCTCGACCTGCCTGGACACTTGTGCCGTTAGAGACAAAAGGCCTGCACGCACACGGCACACCGTTTCGGGGATTTGGTTGTCGTGGGTGCTGGCACAGAAGCTCCGGGAAAAAGCAATTGAGTTTGGTGCAGTGCCGGCGTGGTCGCTTGTAGAGGTGTATTGTAAAATTCCTCGTCCGGATTAAAAGGAGGCGGCATTTCGTCGGGGCCGAAAGGAATTGCAACGTTGACATGGTTATGCGGTTAGAATTCCGGGAGCTGCGAGTCGAACTGGGATTCGAGGCGTTCACCAGCGTCCTCGTCTAGCCGCTCAGTCACCAACATGGGAACCGAGGAAGCTATGAAAGTATTCCAGTTGAGTGGTGCGAAATGGGGCCTGGAAAATAATGTATGTCACGTACTTGAGATTGAAATATCCTGTTCTCTGTCGGGAACAGCGGAAAACAAGATTGCGGGGAGAACATCTGTGAGATTGTCCTCGGAATTGAGAATTTCGAGAAACTCTTTGCGAGCAGCAAAGTTTGCACCCGCAGCCAACGTGGAACGCTCCGAAGACCACGAGATGGTCTTCTTGTGGTGGGTTTCAAGATGCTGTGGAAGTTTATAGTAGAGGCGCAGATTGGAATCGGTGATTGTGCGAGATTGAAAGTTAACTTGCACATTCCATCACTGAGCAAATTTTTCGAAATCCACATTCTTCCAGCGTTCGTGAGGAGGGTATGTTTTACCACCTGTCCTGAAATCCTGGCGATTTATGTTGCTCTTGAATGTGATGTACTCCTGGTGCGTATGAACTGGGACCACCGGTGTGAGCACACGTTGACGCAACTGAAGATACTGGTACGGGTTTGTTGGTTTTGTGGAAAGGCGTGTCATGGTCCGGACCGGAGGAGTATATACAGAAGTAGTGGAAGTGGAAGTAAGGGAGTAGAAGTAGAAGTGAGCCAGTGGAAGTGGAAGCACCTACCCAGTGGAAGTGCGGCAGTGGAAGTCGACGCGGCGTCGACGCGCACTGATTCCGCGCAGGACCGGTGATTATGCCCTTTGGAGGTTGGATACTGAAAATCGGCCATTTTGAACTTTTGTCCGGACTTTTTCTATTTTCTCACGCTTTCTGAGACTGCAGAAATCGATTTTTCGCGAAAGCGGTCACTTTCGACTTCTTTGGGTCCAAAAATTTGGCGCTTTTTGTCCGGATTCCCATATCCAACCTATAAAAAGATAATGACTGGTCCTTTCCGCGCGCATCTGATGTGACTGGTCACCATTTCTCGTGCCACCCACCTCTTCCTCATACCACCACCATCCTGCTGCATACTCCCAGCTAACATTGTTCTTTTCGAGTACGGCATGGACTGCAAGGGTATCCGACTTGTCGCGAATAAATATGGCCTCGCTGAAATCGTGAGCGAATGCCTTGAACGCAGAGTAGCGGGACATTAGAAAATAGTGATTGCACATGCCAAATAAATATCGCGCCTTGAAAACACAAACATGATTGGCCGTTTGAAGCTGAATGATATCGAGACGCGATTCTCCGGCGCGTTGCTCCGCTTTGATCGCGAGGGCAACAACATTGAATTGGGAGGATGAGGATGGAATGTTCACCAATTCCTCGAGGAGGGCATTGGCTACCACTTCGATGTTCATGGAATTGGAGGCAACAGTAACCGGAGCGACCAGGCTACGTGTCAACGAGGGTAAATCGGTCCACTCTGTCACTGGTACCACATCTTTTGTCAAAGAACTGTTGATTAACTCGTGGAACGAGCGCTCGGCTGAAGAACAATAAATATCACGTCAAATACCACAGCAAAATGCTTACCCTGTGGCGAATCCGTGTATAAAACCTGTGTAGGAGGATGGTTCGCATTTTTCAGACCTTCTTGAATCCGTTCCCACAGGTCCTGGACAAACAACAGTGATTTTGTCTGGGTCAGAGAATGACCTCAACACTCCTCGAATTCGTTTAGGATGTTGTATGCTGCATTAAAAACCTGTTCCCCTTCCAATCCCGCAATGTACTTGAGAAACTGGTTCAAAATCAAATTAGCCAGTGTTGCACGACGCGGATACGGTCTCACCTGTGTTAGAAACTAGACCGTTGGACAGTACCTAGACCGTATATTAGTATGTAAATAACTATGTTAATTGTCAGTTCTTGTACTGTCCGTTGTGAATAGCGCGAGCTTACCTCAGTACGTCGTAACAGTACTGAGGAAAGCTTTGTGCCGGCGCGCGTCTTTCATTAGAAGCCGCGGCCGGACCGATCAATCCGCTGTCTCCGAGATTGCTGTGCAACTTCTGCTCCAACAACCTGGAAGGTATGATCCGCTTTTGCGATTGTTAGTGGCAATGACGAGATATAGCGCTCGATGTAGATGCGGTAGGCGGTAACAAAATCTGTAAACAACCCTTTCAAATATCCAACGGATGGGGGCGATCCAGCATACCCTTGGTGATCATCAAACTTGGAGAACTGTTTGCGTCGGTGCTGGCCATAAAAAATGACCGCAGCAAGATACATCAGTTCCGCATCCGCATGGTACCGGTGCTGGACCTCGGAGACCATTTCGGAAAATGGTGAGGGACCAATGACGCGCCTCGCGTCCCGCTGCATCCGTAGCCGCCCGATTCAATCAATATAAATTAGTACAGCTTTTTGTCTTAGACTTGTATCCTTCCATTTTGCTCCTATCTTACTTACCATATATTCTGTACCCAGTACTGCTCTCAATACGATCCCCCTTTGCCCCGGATCTGTCCTACGTTGTTCTCAAACCCGGCCTTCGTCGTTGCCTCGTTCTCGCTCGGCACAAGACTCTGGGCTTTGCATTGATCCAACTCGCACCCTCAGCATCTTTCCGACCTTGTTGCCGCTTGCCTGATTTGTTTCAGGTTCAGCTCGCGCTTGGAACGTCGGCTGGTTCGTCACCAAATCGTGTCGCAAACGTGTTGCACATCAGCCACATCATCGTTTTGGAGACTGCACCCCGTGCAGAGATATATGCTGGGTAATGTGAGTTGATTTCCGTCAGCACGGAAAATTTACATACCAGGGAATGCTGTCTGGACAAATGAGCCTGAGGGAAGTTGTGCGATGATATGGGGGTCCATGCCTTGATAACTTTTACCGCAACCACACTCGACCTCCCGCTCCCGCCGAGGATTACAGACAAACCGATTGGTTAAGAGGAAGAAATCGACGGGGAGGGAGCGGACTCGGCGTGCAATTGGGTTGTCATTGAAATCTGAAAACCCAATGAGAAATGTGGTATGGAATCTCCAAGACAAAATCACCGTTTCGAGAGAGTGGCTTTCCGCAATCACATTTGAACCGTTCAGGTGCACCAGGAAGCAATGATGGAATCCATATAAAGACGTCGCGTGCATAACACGGGGGGCAAGACCCATGACCGTGGGTTCATGGCAGTTGATGGGCAGAGCACCGACACTTGCCATGGCATTTGCCACGGCAGATGTCCTTGGCGCTTATGAGACAAAGGAGAACAAAGGCGTGAGAACAAACACGGGAGAAATGATCGGAGTTTCGGTCTTCGGACCCAAAACCAAACCCACCACTGTAGTTAGGATACAATGGCAGAAGTTTGGTGTAATATTGCCAAGTTGAGTCGTTTGGCTTTGAAAAAAGTAATTAGTACAGGTAAGACTCCTTGCTTAAAAACTTCAGCCTGCGCAACAAAGATAACTGCCAAAAGAGTCTTGTTCGGAGGCTCAACCAAAAGTCGGCACCTACACCAGATGTTTCAGAGGATCCTCCTGGATTTCTGAAAGCTGTTCCAAAATTATCAATTGGGCTTACTGTTCTATCCATATCATCTTCCAAAATAAGTCTTTCTTACACAGTGAAGATTGCTGATGCCATTTCTAGGGAGTCTCGAGCTTCTGCATGGCAAAAGAGCCCTAGAGAACTCACACAGAATTCCCCCCTCTCCTTCCAGAGACAGAGCACGACACATGTAGGCTACGAGATGGTATGTGGTGGGGAGAGAGCAAAATCGAGACTGGCCAACAGCAACTCACTCGATATTTTGCTGAAGCTCTCAGCGAGATTTATACCAAAGATTCTACCAACATCTCACAACTTGCTTCGCAATTTGTGACTTGGTGGACATTTCTGTGGGCCGAAATCTATGGAACATCAAATCTTCGTGAAAAGAAAGTTAATCCCGGGCCTTCCTGTTTGCACAAACCATATTCTAAGGCTTGGGTGGCTCACTCTGATGTTTATTTTATCATCTCATTTCTTGTTCAACTAGACTGTTATGAACTCATTTGTGTCTCAACTTGATAAACACCAAGCTTGATTGGAACAATGCCATCACAGATTCGGAACAAATGCGGGCCGGAAGACAAAGGGAATGTGCTCGGCCATGGCAAATGCCATGGCAAGTGTCCGTCCTCTGCCCGTCAAATGCCATGAACCCACGGTCATGGGTCTTGCCCCCAGTGTAAAGCTTGGTGGGATCAAGCCCATCTTTGCTACCTGTACTGCGATGAAGTGCGAATACTGGATGGGGTGGGCGGTCGTAGAAATCACCGCGGCGGTAGCATAAGGGCTGTCCGTATTTTGTGATTTCACGGGAAAGCTTCGCTCTTAGCTTGGTGAACTGGTTTTGCAGGACTGAGTCGTTTACTGCCTCCGAGGAATTATTGTCCACCTGCTCGGTCGTCGGGTCCGTGCCAGAAGCCTCGAGAATTGCATCCACGAGACTGTCATTAATCACCTTATCGCCAGAGGCGATGTCCGCGTACTCATCGTTCTCGTCAATGAATTGCAGCTGCTCGGGGAGCTGGTCAAACTCTGCCGGCGAAATACGTGACCGAATTACTGCCAATAATAGTAAGTGTGAGTTGAGTAACAGAAAAAGAGGACACTGTATACCGTTATCAGCATCAAATCCTGGTTGCGAGGGTTGTGCATTCTCGCGACTGGGGCCTGCTCCGTGCCAGATACCGGACCAAAATGCCGGCCTTCCCGTATGTGCGGAGTTGTTGAATGGGTTGCCAAGTGGTGTCGCCTGATGAGTATTGTATGGCCCAAAGAATGGGGCTGCTGACTGGGGAGGAATGGGGGCAGGGGTAGCACGGATGGAACTTGTCTGTGCAGGATGAGAGGGATTTCTACGCTGCGAGTTTCCCGGGTTTTGTGGTGGATTTCCCAGGGTTGTATCTTTCTTCTTGCGCCCAGATCCGGCCCGCTTCCCACCGTGAGTTCCCTTCGGTTTTGGTGCGGCGGAATCCATGGATGCGAGATGCGGCTGACGTATGTAGGCTGTGCACGGATCATGCGGAACAGTTCGCATCACTCATCAGTACGGGTGCAGTCCTACTGCAGTAGGTATCAACGGCCATAGTGCATGGGCCGAAATGTGTGCTCGTGAGCTTCGAAAGCAAGGTGTGCGCATGCGAGGCATGCACCTAGTTCAGTAATACACGCGGAGTTGTCAACACGGGTGATCGGCAGTGGTCGGCAATGGCTGATGCCGGTTACCAGTGCCGGCCGGTGTATCGCCATCGTTGATCACTGGCGCAAATATTCCTGCCCAGTGATATCCACTGGAAGCCGTTGGATCACAGTGGCTTTTCCCTCACAGGACTGCCAGTGATTTCTGATAGCTCCCACCAGGTATTTCTTGGCGCTCGGTAAACTACACGGCACTCATCGGATTCTGCCGGCGCCAACTTTGAAACTGTGGACAAGAGCCGGTGGTTTCCACCGGGATACAATGAATGATCATTTTGTTCTTCAGCCAGTGGAACCCACTGGACACCATCGGATTTCAGTGGTGGACCATAGCCATGTCGTGGATTATATTCAAGTGTATTGGATCTCTGTTTCATCCCACCCAGTGCGTTACACGAAGATTTGGGTAACTTTGGGGTGAATAATGTCATCTACATCGTACACGCACCAACGTAAAATTACAAGCAGCCTGCTCTTGAATCATTCATCAATCAAGTTGAAGTGCCTTTGGCGTCTAGTCTCCTGACCGTTGCGAACAAGTTGGGGATTTAATTCAAACATATGTTGCTTTACTGAATGATTTTTTGGATCCAACTCTAAGTTTAACCTCTTCCCAGACTTACTTGTCTTATTTCATACACATGGGCATGAAATATGGCCAGTGGTGTCAGGGGACTCCCTCACGGCCCGGCTCGGCTCAGCCCTCCGGACACCTTCCGGATGCCTTGCCTTCACCTGATCACTGCTAGCTCCTCCGGTACTCCTTCGGGTCTACCTCTAGTACGTGATCCCTGGCACTCCAGCCAGCTGACATCCTGCACCACTCCAACCGCACTTCTGACTTCCAGGTTCTGTCTTCCGGATCTGCCTTCCGTTCGGCCCCCCTCCCTCGACGGACTGCCCTCCGGACCCTGCGGTACCTCCGGTCATCTCTGCGGTGTCATGATTGCTCCGTATACAGCCCCGGACCACCTCCGGTTCTCCGACACCTCCGGTCATCTCCATGGTGTCGCGATCGCTCTGTATACAGCCCCAGACCACCTCCGGTTCTCCGCCACCTCCGGTTATCTCTACAGTGTCGTGGTCGCTCCATATACAGCCCCGGACCACCTCCGGATCTCCGAAACCTCCGGCCCTCCGGCTCCTCTCCTTCCCTTCCCCTTCCACCTCCTCTCCACCACAGTCTCCGAGACCGGACCCTCCGGAGAAGCCCCCTGACTTCTGCGTTCCCCACAGAGCTGGAGCTCTACCCCCCGTGGATGTGGCCTACTGCTGTACAGGCTCACGTCAGATACTGTGGCTCCCTCACAGTACATCCACGCACATTTTCCTTCCGACTCGGACTCCCTTCCGCTGCGGCCCCGGATCCGGTCCGGCCTCTGGTCCGGCCACCCGATCCGTAGCCTCCCCTTCTTTGTGTTGGTCGCCCCCGGACGTCTGGGTTGTAGGGTTCTGGATCCTGCCAACCTCCGGTCGATCTTCCGAAGTCCGTCCCCTCCGGGACTTCGGCCTGCCCATTGCCTGTCCGTATGATGTGTCATGCCTGACCTCAGACCTCAGTTAGTGATCCGATCCGATCCGGCCCTCGATCCGACCACCGCCGAGCATGGGCCTGTCTCATCGCACTTACGGCCCGATACCCTCCCCTTCCTCCTTCCCCCTCTCCCTGGCTCAGTCCCCTTTGGTCGGACTTCCTCTCCTAGTCACATGATCGGTTCACGTCTGCATAGTCACATGGTTTAGGCAGTCACTCGTCACGCATCATTAAAAGATGTGACACCTGGGCAGGGGCTCCTTAGCTTGTTCTCTAAGGATCTCCCTTCTGCCCAGGCTCTTGAGTTATCTCGGGCCTGCAGAAGTTTCCCTTACAAGTGGAATCCAGTGGTTTCCACGGTTTACGACGGAATTACTAACTAGCAGCTCGGGACACCAAGGACCAGTGGAAGCCATCGGGGATCCTTTTTGAATGGCATACAAAAGCATTTAATACTCACTGGTTGACTTCCGGTGGGATCCAATGGAGGAGGAGGAGGAGGTGAATTATACTGGCGCGGTCCCACAATTGGAACAACCAGTTTACTACGAAGACATTTGGTAACTATTTGTAGGCTAAAAAGTCACCTATCTTTATGTAGAACACATGCACTACTGAAGGGGGGCGGAAAGACTAAGCATCTGGTGATTCTCCCGACCTGTTGTGGCCACAACAGGTAGGCCATACAGGTAAAAACCTGGTGTACGATGAAATACGGCGGAATTCAGTGGCGGTTTAGGCATGGCGGACCGGTGAAAGCCGATGGTGATTGGCGGCACCCGCTGTTTGATCCCACGTGCACGATGACAAACAGGATCTGCCATCGGCCGCCACTTGGCCGCCACTAGCCAGTGGTGTCCACCGGCGGCCGCCAGCGAACCTTCCAGCGGCGGGTATATTACTCCTCTCATTCGTCCCGCCCGCTGCCGGCGGTACACAGTTAACTGTCGTGTCCATCGTGTGCCCTGTTGGCGCCCCTTAGCTGGTTACCACACCGTGGTTATAAATGTTGTCTTTGTTGCCACACTACTATACCTATATACTGTCTTTGTCGCGGTACAAAAATGCCCGGACATCACCTTTGGTGGCTCACAACCTGTTTGTCCATTGCCTTTGTTGGCCCATGACCCCACCCGCACATCGCTCTCTCCTTTCTTGGCGGGCAACGTTGATGCGTCGCTGCGGCCGTACAGCTGTTTAAACAAACCTAATAGGGTTACTGCAGTATGCGGGAAAATAAGTAAATCGAACAAACGGCGAACCTTGAGGCACCGAATCAAACACATTATTTTATAATGAGCTGGTGTGTACCAGCGCTGTCAGGTTATTACATCTGTTCCAGCGGCATCGAAATTAGAATTGTTTGCAGCTTGGACAGCCATTTCTTTCATCCCAGTCCCAGTTCACGGATCAGCATGCAGGGAAAGACGTGCTTCAACTAAATATATTGGAGGAAGAGAAGGCTATACAGATGCAAAATAACTCGCGGCTCTCGTGCACAAATCGCGGAGTAGTGTTGGAAAGCACGGCAATGGAATATAATACTGTCTAGATCTGGGATGGAGGAATGAACAGTCAAGTCGCGGTAGGCATGTATAGGAGGAGGAATTGAGTTAGTCACAAGTAAATCGCGCCAACAATCAAGAGGAGCGCCACGACCCCGAATCGAACGGGTCTCCCGCGTGAGATATATACGCGTGCTCCGAATAATAATAGGTAGGTGCACGCCAGTGCTGTCGGGTCTTCTGGTGGTTCTGGATGCTGGGGTAGTGTAACGAAAGAATCTGGATCGTTACAGCTAACGTCAGTACCGAAGGCGCGAACAGAAATTTCTTGTTTTGGGATGTTTTCAGAGAATTGTCAGTAACTCACCCAGTTCTGAACCGATTCGGATGAAACCTAGGTAGATCTGTCGGGCTAATTCAAGCGCAATTAGTGAGAGAAACGAATTTGTAAAAATATGGTTTATTGGGTAATCTGTGGTTTTGGGCTGTTTTCGGGCTGAATGCTGTCTAGCATGCCCAGAACATGTCCCAGTGACCTACTATTTTGGGAAGAACAAGATATATGCCTACAGGAGTAAAACCAAATTATCTGTACCTCTGGTTCTATGACAAGTTCCTCTAGGCATATATCTTGTTCTTCCCAAAATAGTAGGTCACTGGGACATGTTCTGGGCATGCTAGACAGCATTCAGCCCGAAAACAGCCCAAAACCACAGATTACCCAATAAACCATATTTTTACAAATTCGTTTCTCTCACTAATTGCGCTTGAATTAGCCCGACAGATCTACCTAGGTTTCATCCGAATCGGTTCAGAACTGGGTGAGTTACTGACAATTCTCTGAAAACATCCCAAAACAAGAAATTTCTGTTCGCGCCTTCGGTACTGACGTTAGCTGTAATATGGGTGTATGAATTCAGGGCACCAGCGAGGATACAGATGGAGACATGAACTTCAACCTCCTGCAGGCCGGGCTCAGTCCGAAAGCCAAGTAGGAGATAGAAACCCCAGCGCTGTTTGTGTGATTAGACTGGCCCTAAATCGGGGTCGTAGGTCAGTCACACGACAAGGGAAGAGGGAAGTGCTGACTTATCCACGCCGACGAACCCCGCACGCGGAATTCTTATTGAATTCCGGTCAGAATCCGTCGGAACCCGGCACTCGAATGTTCGAAAGCATCATAGCAATGGCACCGTCAAACAAACGACAACTCGGACGCTGATCCGAATGATGCGCCTTCTTCTCAGCTGCAACTGTATTGGCTGAATAACGGCTCCGGCGGCACGCACGGCTCTCGGGAATGACGCGGGCGATACCCTGCGGAGGATGGAAGGCTTGGGGCGTGGAAAATTGCCCTTGAGCTTACCGTATCCTCGCCGCAGCAGCGTCATCTAGAGTGGCCATGTTGTCTATCCACGGCCGATTAAGAAACGGCACATGAGTCGCATCGACACACTGACAGTCGCGCGCCGAAGATCTCTCTGCATCTTCGACGTTGGTGACATGCATTTCCGGCGTGCCTGCATGAATCTATCTCGATCTACATTTGTTACTCGCGCGGGGCCACTGGTGCATTCGAAAATACCATCCACACAAATTACAAACACCAATTTTCAAGTTTGATAGATCTTTCCAAGTTTTCTGGCGGGCGTACCATCTTGTGAAATGTCGGACACCGTGGAACGGAAAAAAACAATATGATGTATTAGTTTAGGATTCAGACATTACACTCCCTGATGGCCTGAGTTCAATCGGGTTTTACCCCACATTGGATTTTCAATTCGCTCTCCAACCACCAACGAATAACCTTGTTCTGAGTGACTCTAGTACAATTTTGAGATTGTAGACTTTTAGAAATCTTAAAAATGATATGGACTGAGTTTTTGGTTGGTGGAAAACAGTCCAGTGTTGGTCGAGCTACGACGACTTTGCTGACGAGACTTGGTGTCCGAGTTCCAGGTAACGGTTCAATTCCCGATTGCCGGCCTCGTATGACAGCACCTTCTCCTCGTAAGGGCTTGAAATGTTACATGGTAAGGCTCCTACCTCGGGGATACTATATATATACAGGACTGGGCCAGGCAGACCCATGAGGACTGGCATGAGACATGAAATCTCTTGACATCAATTTGGGCAATTGAGAGATCAAATTGGCCGGCATTGCCCGAACTTTCAGGTTCGTATGATAGCTACAAGGCAGCTGTGTCTCTGAAACTTTGCATGGACACTTTTATGATATAGAAGTATCCCATACATGTTTTACAGAGGTGATATCCCCTCAGGTGAAGGATCATAGGGCCAAAAATACCCAAAATGTTCGAAATTCCTGGTAGTTACCAAATGTTTTGAGTGTTATATATCCCATATCCGTGGGTACGGAAGGATATTGCACCATATAGCTCTAGAGCATACCCTATGGCTTATATTGAATCAAAAATCTTAGAAAATGGTGCAGTATTGGACGAGAAATGTTTGTTTGTCCGAGTTGTAGGTTTGTCCGGCGCAGCGGGGGGGGATAGTATAAGCTTCCATGTGTCCCGCATTCTCGTCCCACACTGGGAATGTTGCCGTCTTCTATTTCTCTGCAAATGCGCTAACCGTAGCCAGCCACATAAACGACCCAGTTTACCTTTAACCCGGACCGCTTCACACGATGAGACTCTCCGTCATGGCCGCAACCCTGTACACGCTCTTCGCCGTCGTCACCGGCCCCCGGGGCCGTCACCCCACACGAGGTGTGTTCCTTCCCACACCACACCTCCTTCTCCTGAGTCCCCTTCTACTTCTAATTCCTATTCTAACCTCAATAATCCTAACTACCTTTTCCCCCGTCCTCATTACCAGCCCCGCGACACCCCCTCCTTCCTCCAGACCTTCTAATCCTGGGGCCCGCAGGAGCAGAAATAGTTCCTCGACACGGTCGACCTGAGCAAGGTGACTCCGCAGATCGCTGCCCAGATTGCGGCTGGGCCGGCGTTAGCGCAGAAGATCGTTACAGTGGATGTTGTAAGGCGGTTTTTGGAGGACTTCCGTGGAGATGAGAATTACAGCTGATTTCGAATCTAATGAGATCACGCGGTTTTTTTTTTGGCTGTTCCCAAAAAGGAAATTTTCGCTAGCTGGGCCAATCCAGCTGCCTCTGCCACTGGTTTAGACATTCCCTGGTACAGTAAGAGGTTTTCAACACTCAGGGAACATCAAATTGGCGATACGAAAGTCGAAGAGGCGCGGAGTGATCCAATCAGTGATGGCAACAGGTGGCCTGTCAGCTTCGCGCCGTCGCGTTTTCTTCTCGTCACACAGCATGGTTTTGGCCGCGGAGGTAGTATCTCGCTGCCTGGATATCACTATACAGCTCAAGGCACCCTGAACTCGACGGTAGAGTACTGGTCTCCCAAAATTTCCTTTTTGGGAATGGCCAAAAAAAAAACTGATCGATCTCATTAGATTCGAGAACAGCTGTAAGGAGTAGGGGCGTTTGGGAGTGAAGCGTGGGGCAGGGGTAGAGTGAGACACGGGTGGCGCCGGGGTTTTCAATGTTCTGTCTGTATTGTATCATTAAATGTTGTATTATTGGCTGAACCTTTCGGTTTAGCTGCCCTGGAGAAGATCGATTTTGTTCCATTTTCTGCTACAAGTACAAACAACATTTAGTCAGCAACAATTGGTCATCACAAAATAAATCCCCAGAAAATGGGTGAAGACCGAGGAAAAATCAAAATGCAAGGATATATTTCAACAACCTTGGTAACAGCTTGAATTCTCCTGTACAATCTCATTCAATCCCCTGGAACCAAAGATATTCTACGTGTTCAATTTTAGTGGACTAGTCATTTCTGCTTTGTGTTTGGGACAGTATCCTGTGGTTAGTCATTCAAGCTTACCGTGTAATCCTTGCTTCGGCTGTGTCCTAGAGACCACTTAAGCGACATGTGCTTGTACACAAGTTTAGTCACATCCCTTTTTATTTTTGTCTTTTGCCGGTAATAGGGTCGTTCACAGTTCCCTTTTTCCTGGCCTTTTTGTCTCCCTTTTTCTGTTACTTTTTCTGCTCACCAGTCCTTTTTTCAAGTACACCAATGAATAAATTACATATATTAAATTTACACTCCCTTGGACTTATTGGGACCATACATGTTTGAAAGGTACCTTCAGAAAGTCGGTCGTGAGCCCCAGAGTCGTAGTATCTGCTACAAGATAAAAAAAAAGGGAAGCAAAAAGGGCGGAAAAATGGGAGTTCACGTGGGGGGTTTCACAGTAGCCCTTTTTCACCTCCTTTTTCTCTGGTTTTCCGTGGGTTTTGCACTTATACATGGTTTCTTTTCCCTTTTCACACCTTTTTACATAGCTAAACTGAAAAGGAAAAAAAAAAAACGAGCAAAAAACAATGGGAATACCAAAAAGGAAGGAAAAAGGGCTACTGTGAACGACCCTAATGTGTGCACCAAGCCTTCTCGGGTAAAGATTGAACTTGTGATACGGTATACCTCACATGTTGTATTGCTTGCTCTTGCATGTCGTCTGGCCACATTCTGTGATGTGCTACCACTGTGTTTTTGATTGATTCTGAGCTCTGTAAACAACCACCTAGAGGACAACTTGGTGCACATTTCTCACTCAGATAGACATGCCTTATGAAATTCTAACTTTCACTAGGTCCAGCCCAACGGCCCTGAGCTCTAGGGAACGTTGCAATACATTTGATAGTCATAGGATCTGGCCGTCGGCTGCGCGTGATTAGTCTTTGAATGTATACGCGAGTGCACAGAGAATGCTCTACAGTGACTTGTCGGGCTTGAATTTGCACAACTTACTGCTATTTTTCAATCAATTCTGAACCGATTTGCTTGAATCCAAACGTTTCTGGGAGCGTAAGTAGTGGCAATTATTGGTGATGCATCAGATGCTGTCCCAGATACTCTGAGAGCCCGCAGGAAGACATTCACCCATATAGATCGAAATCACACCTTGGTTCGGTGGGACATTCACTGTCTGCTTGAAACCCATGAGGGTGAGTTTTGACATACCTCAATTCCCACCCTAGCCGGTAAATGGGATATCGTATAAGTGCCCTCTCTAAACCCTTTACAACGCACTCAAAAAATAAAACCAATCGGACAGGAATTAAGTGAGAAACAGGCGTGGAAAGTGGTGCATCCAAGTTGCTCTGTCTTGAAAAAATAGGGGTGGTGTTGTTACTTTTACAAACAGCTGTAAGTGTACATGAAAGTGTTACCCCCTAAAGGTTCAGCACCCGCCTCGAAGAGGCCCAATCCAAGTCATACTCCGTTATTCTTCGAGATTGTATTTTGAATTGAAGTCGAATGGTGTTGTCCAGTTTCATCTCGCGTAAGCGACTTGACGGCAAGCTGAAACGTGACCGTGATGCCAGGAATCAAACTCCGCTCTGCTCCTCTGCCACTGCCACCATCGTCCGACCTCACGACTGACGATCGAGATACCGCTCTCCCTGGACTCCGCCCATCCTACAACGAATTAACGTTAGTTAACGTTCAACCGTGGGCCGCCGACCCTTGGCCACGCCGCACTTAACACGTCAGCCGCTGAGATACAGAGATACAGTCTTACAGATATGACTAACAGACGACTCGGGACGAGCTTTGACTATTCCTTCATCGTCGTCGACGCCATTCCTCCACTCTTAAACCCTCCTATTGAAGAAACTCAACTCCCTCCGCCTACATACTCTCGTACTCGTGCATTTGCATTTTCGCCTTTCTTCCCGGCACACTTCAAACAAATATGCGGGCAAGGCGGCTAGCCCAGTGTGCAGTGAGATGTGGAAGGGAATCGGGGGTTGAGATGCACGAGTGGCAGTATGAAGTCTTTCTTGCCCTTGGTGAAACGATACATGCTTACGCCATTAGAAGATATCTTTCTCCGCGGATGGCCGAACACCTACTATACTCGTGCTGCGGGTTGATTTTATAATCTCGGCTGGTATTTACCAGAGGACAGTCGGGCGCTCATTCCGGTCGTGCGGGATAATATTCAGCATCCATTTTCTTGCTGGGTATTTTCGCTACCCTTGCCTTCTTTTCTTTCGGGCCACCACGAATTGTAAGCTGCACGTCTCAACATCCATTTTCTTCTCGGTATCTTCGCTATTCTTGTCTTATTTTGTTTCGGGCCACTGCGAGTTGTAAGCGACATGTGTTTTTTGACCTTTTTTTCGCTTACACTTTTGTTTTATCAGCATGAGCTCAGCCCGTTTAGAAGCCTCGCAGATCCATCAATTACAAACGCACAAATCTCTCCCCGCCTATCCCACACAACTCTTCATTCGAACGAGCCTCTGCATGAATGGGCATGAAGATTATACCGCGGCTGGAAAAGGAGTGTAGAACGTCAGAGCAATCGGGGGTCAAGTCGTTTCATTTCATACTCTCCGCCCCCCTTCATGATTTAATCCGCTGATGCCCATTCCCAGATACCTGAACACCCCGCACTCCGAGTACGGCGGACAACGCGTTATAAACGAAGCTCGCGTCATGGCGCACAACGGCTTCGGTATGCATTCTCACTGCAAATTCGAAGTATTTCCATACATTGTATCAGGCGAGCTCGAGCAGTGCGTGGAACGTTTTATAACCTCCCAAACAAGCTGACATACTCCCTCTGCAGATAGACCGACGGAGTTGCTTCTGTGAATGCCCTGTTTTGTTTCTCTTCGTTATTCTAACTTAAGACGACTGCACTCAAGATAAGCCATGTATGCAGCTTCCTACACTCAAAATTCAAAGTCAGGAATGACTGCCACCGACCCCAAACCGATAGTTCGGTGGGTTAATGGGCAGGGTATGGATCCCTTTCCTTCTTGCCTCAACGCTGCGACGCGTTAGCCGAGCCCTAGACAGATTAGTATGATAGTAGGATTACGGTACCTGTTCTATCTTCGTAGGATCCGGATTAGGCATTATCAAGTTTGTAGGATCGCAATGTGAGCATGCATTCTTCGTAGGATTACTATTATAGGACCGAAATGGACGTCGCATTGTAAAGTATTACAGAAACTTGACATATTGTGGATACTGCGCTGCAAATTCCTCTGGCTCCTTTTGAGCATACTCCCGGGGGCTGACCGCCGTCGTCTTGTCGCCAGGAACCAGCTCGATGGCCCAGCCAGCAAGTGGGTCCCCTGCTTTGCGCCGTTTGGGCTTGGGTGCGGGTGCGGCTGCGCTTAAAGTCGACTTGCGTTTGGCAGCGGATGGAACGGTGTCACTCGTCGAAGCGGTGAGCGAAGCATTGGCCCCCGCGGGAGCGCAGGCGTCGCTGACTTGTGTCTGAGTGGGTGTATGAACCACAAAGAATGGTCTTACGTACCGGTCCGCTGGCTTCGTCGCCCGTTCGCAACGTTTGACCCTCTGTCTCACGCTGCGCATCATCGTGCTCGTCTCCCTGATGGTCGATTGGTGGTTCCTCTGTGCTGTGACTCGGAGCTACGACACGCCCAGACGAGCGCTGGGAGTTGTGGCGATGAGTATCAGGATTGGGAATTGGAAAAATCACTCACCCGCGGAACCTGTTCCACATTCGACTGAAAAGCAGTCAGATTAAGGAAACCCACGAATGGTTATCATACCGTTCCATTAGCGATTTTTTCCGCCTTCTTGCCCTTCGGACGCGCCGCAGGAACCCGGCCGGAGGAATTCGACTGATTTGTAGTCAGCTTTGACAAGGATCGAACGAATGTCGTACTTTCGATTCCGCTACAGCTTGCTTGAGCTCCGCCTCCACCTGCGCCTTCGCCTGTCTCAAAGCAATGACGCGTTCATCAGCATCTCGAGCCCGCATACCCTTGTCCGCAGCAGCCGCATGGCGTCGATTCGAGCTGGCATAACGATGGACGAGCTCATTCTGGTTGTTATTCAAGTTACCCGTCGCCAGCTTCACATTGATCTCTGCAGCCCGACGTGCGTCATACTCAGCATATCTACAATGGTCATGAGTACGGGTGGAAGAAAGAATCGAACACGTACTTTTTGAACGATTCTATAATCCCCATCTGTGTACCGGTCTCCGCGTTGTTGCGTGCATGCTGTGCCTCGCCCAGATTGGTTGTTGCAGGCATCGTGTGCCAATCGTTGAGCGGGATGCGAGAGAGGCACTGGATTGTTGCAGGAAGGAGCCAGAAGTGCATCAGCTTTTGTTTCCACCATCCTAAAGAAGATGAATCACGCGAAATAAAACATAGATTTGGAGTGGGACAAACTCGCGATTGCCCCATCAGGGTCCGGAACGTTTGCGATCCAGAGTTTGAAGTCTTCGACAGCCTGCGGGGTTTCCAAATGAACGAAGCCTTTGATACGATCATGGTCGTCTTTGGACAGGTGCGGAGCCTCGGGGACACCTCTGTGGACACTTAAAACATAACATATAAAAAGGACAAGGTACAACGCACCGAAAGATATGGCTGAGTAGCAGAGGCGAAGAACGAACAGCAACAACGTTCCCGCATCAGTAACCACTCCACGAAGCTCCTCGCGGTCAATGGTCGGCAGAAACGCATCGGCGAAGCCAAGCAGTGGCGCGACTTCCATGTCAGCATTAAGCCCCAGGATTGTACCACGCACATGGAGCCCCTTGAATAGAAGCGGGCGTCCGGTGAGAACGGTCACGAGGCGTCGCAGCTCCTCCCATACTTGCTTGAAGATGGTTCGATCATGGGCCTCCATCCACACACGGCCCAACGTCACCGCTATACTAAGTGATTAATGATCAGAAATTGCGTGCAGGTTGATACGCACCCTCATTGATCGCAGTAAGCCATGCATTTACCTCAAAGATTTGCATACTACCTGCAACGGGCTTAAACGTCGTGTCGCAGTCCAGAGTTCGCACACGATGGACGTTCTTGATGAGCTCCGGGTGAATACCGAAGATTACTGTACGTCCGTCCCGGATAATGGAACTCTGGAGGTAACGCTCCGCAGGAGGCAGGGCCTGCTGTTGTGCGAGATATACAGCGACTTCTGTGAATTATAGCTGCAGCTATCCGATACTGAGAAGAGAGAAAGAAATACTCACGAGTTCTGACATCGCCAGTGCGTTCGGGACCATCCAGCTCCTCCTTCACGCGTTGAATAAGCCTTAATCGGATATCACGGTTTGCGAGAGCTGGGTGGAACAAGGCAGGCGTCGTTCCAAGTAATGCGATGGTTGTAGGAGCTCAAAGAGGTCTGAGAACGAGTATAGAAAACACGGAGAAGCATACCTCTATCCACTCTCGCCGGCGTTGCGGAACTTCCCAGTTTGCGAGCACATTCCATGTATAGCCGCGCTACAGTTTGATTGATCTTGTTTTCCGGAGGCGGCGGGTGCGTATGCGGTGTGAGAGTAGGAATGACAACAGCAGTGTGTGATAGGGTGGGGAAACGATCCTCCCAAGGGCAGTAGGCGTGGTAAATCGCTTTGCAGGGGAGAGCGATAATTTTGGCTTTGAATGATAGTCCCTCCTTCATGTGGTTGTACGCTGTTCAAATCAGAAGCAAGTTAGGTTGCGCTGAATCAATCTGGAAATTAGACCCACGACAGACTGCTTTACCCCTGAATCCTTGACGCCCCGAAAGAACTCTTGTACATAATTCGCCGGCGTCGTGATTCTCAACAATTGGTTGATGATTGAGGACTTTGAAAAGAATATCCTCGTCGATGTGGGTGAGAATCGCCAGAACAGTATGGCGCCCCGATCCCTGAGCGCAAGGCTTGTCTTGTTGGGAGCAGGCAATTACGTAGTCCTTATTGCGGACTCGCTGGTCGCGAAGTTTAGAATAGATAGCAGTATAAAATTGAAAGTGATTCACCTTCTCTACCACCATGTCTCTTCTACCACCATGTCGAAGCAACACGAGATGATTATCCCTCGATGTATGCCGCATGTAACAGGCCATGAGCCTTGGGAACCCGGCAAACTTGCTGAGGCCCAAAGATCTGAAAAATACCAGTAACATTGGACATTGAGCGGTCACCGCCGCCATACGTTCTGAAGTATATCTTTTGCGTCACATTGGCAACACACGGTGGCCTTTGGATGCTATGAATCCATACATGTCGAGTCAAAGCGGACCTTCGTCTCTTGACGGCCCAAAACACTATTTTGCGAGCATGGCTGAGTCCCCCGGGCGATATCGGGCAGCGAGCACGATACTCCACAAATACTCCACATAAATAGGAGGTGCTGACAGAGATTCAACGTCATGCCATTGTGCGGCATCCTAATGGAGATGGGTCACCCGCAGCGCACGCGACTCTTGATGCGACTTGGACGCGCTCTCCGAGTCGCTGCTTTTACCTGAACTCGATCTGCTAGGTGGGCCCCTGCTCCTCTCTCAGAAGGTTGCAATTGAGGACCGGTCAAGCTACTCACACAAGCCCAAACCTATCTGCGGCGGTGTGATGCTCGTGCTAGTGTCTGCTCCGAGAGGCTCCGAGTCAGCATTATGATCACAACGGCTTGTTCGACTTGTGGAACATCGGATGTCTTTGAGCTGAACGACAAAAATGCCGAGGTTTCTTCCACTACGGCAGCCAGAATTTGCTGGTCCAATCGAATGCGCTACTCTCATGGACGAGACAAAGTGGATAATAGTCTGCGACCCTCCTAGGCTGGCCTCACTGCACGTTCAAATCAAAAGAAACCTCAGATGTTGCAACCTCATAAAACAATATCTTGCATTTCATTGTGAAATTCACACCATACACGGTCTACGGTAGATCGTGATATCTTTACATCCCACTGTTTAGAATGCGTCCAAGGCTAGACTGTCGGCTGCTCCCGTGGAAGTCATTGACCAGAGATGGCTCATATATTCTTAATTGCCATGAGGTTCAATTGTCGTCACCTCGGAGAGCAGTCCTTCCGGTCTAGCCACCCTCTTCACGGAAAATAGTGTCATTTCCCTACCACGCTGCATTCAGGCAGAGCCGCAGAGGTTATTACCTCGAGCTAGCTCATCTTCCCGTCTCGGAAAAACCGCGAACGAAGATCTGCGAGATTCGATTTGCTCATCACTTCTGGCTGCAGCGGAATACTTCCGCAATATCGTTCCAGGCAAGCTCGGTTAAACGCGCCAACGGTGTACGAACCGCGGCACTGAAAACATCGAAGAGTCCGCGGACTCGGTTACCTGCCGGAACCCTGATACATGCCCTCCAAAACACCAAGATCATCTCAATGCTGGTCAACTCACTGGCAATTGTTCACCTCCCCTTACCCGCCCAGCACACTGGGAGGGTATTTACATATATCTGCTCATTGGCGGACCGAATTGGGACCTGGGACTGAGATCTTGCATGATGAGGAGCATGCCAAGCACACATCGAAATGACATCTATTTCTCGTATCCACATGCTTGACTTTGGACGACAGGCGACCATGGGGATTCAGTCGCAGCCTCGGAAGCCCACACAGTATTTTAATTTTTTTTCGCTCGATGTGGGGAAGGCGCGGACGGGTTTCTCATGAGCTCAAATGACTGACGAAGGATGGCATCCGTAGCATACATTTGACGCCATGTATGTAGTACGGGCACCGGCTGTTTCTTAACGGGACCGCGTCGGAATATACCTACCTACCTACCTACCTACCTTCTTTGCTCGGACCATCAGGGCAGTCCCCTTGCAAGTGCTGCCATCCGCGAGGATAGCCTTGCAGCTGAATGACTGGAGCGACCGTTCGAACCTACCAATCAACGGGACACATCAGCGAGAAACCAGACTGCAAAAGGCAAACTCACGTTAAAACTCGTCCCACAGTTGATGTATCCTGGAGCTCCCGGGTGCGCATTTCAGCCTCGATGAGAGTTTGGCGATAAAGGGGATCAGGAAAACGGCGTGGTGCATTAAGGAATGCAGCATCAAGGGATTCACAAGCGACAACCCCACCGCACTTAGCCTCAACTCGTCTGCACCCGACCCGGACAGATGGATCGAGGCCGAATAGGGAGCCAATGACAGATGCATCGGGTTCTCGGCGTGATCCAGTCGATCCCGAGTAGGAATGTGGGTCCTTGAATCACTCAAGATTAAATCCAGAAAAATAAGTCAAATGTACATACGTAGTCCTTGAGAATGGCGTCAATGGTTTTTCTCTTGTCCTCCGCATCCAGGGTGTCCGCACAGACAATAAAGGCGGTCAGCTCTTCGGGAATTGGAAATTGTGAGGGTATACCGTTCACAAGTTCGATGTGAAACACCCTGGTTTTCGCGGTGATGGGAAACCCGTCAGGAAAATCAACAACCTTCGAAGACACTCCGGGATCCGTCCATACGATCGCAGACTCGCGCCACGGCCAAGAGTCGCGTGCGGAGCTGGAGGTAACGGTGGCAGTGGCGGGACCAATGACCACGTCTATCTCATCTGGGGTCAACTCATACGGAGTGTGCCCATCATCTGAGCTGGAGCCTTTGATGTTAGGGTCTGGTTGAAGCGATGATTCAGGGAAACTGACGAATAAATGAGCTGGAGTCATCGCAAAATTGTACCACCTACTATGTGCCGACGAGATCTGAATCCAAGTCAAGAGCGGAGTGATTAGAAGTTGGCTCCGAGAATATCCCGAAATCGCTGCAACGGATATGTAACCTGGTAAAAAAATGATAGTGTTCTGAAACTCACTTTTCATGCTCTTCCAAATCACTCGCAAGCGGCGGTGCGAATGCGGAAGTTGATTCCCGGAAAGCGCCGAAACCGCTGCAACGCATATGCGTTAGCTCGGCAAAAGTCACGGCTTGTAGCTTACTCGTCAGGCCAATCCAAATCATCGGGAAATGGCGGCGCAGAGACGGAGCGAGATGGGTTGGACCGATAATCACTGTAGGATAATCAGAAGTGCGCTGAATCGATCATGTGCTTCACCTGTACATATCCCACTCACTTCCACTGCTAGGCGGGCCAGAGGAATAACGTCCGAGGCTTGCATCCAGATTTCTCCAAGCACTAAATATTCCGGTAAGGAGGAAACATGAAAAAAATTTAAAAAAACAAAGATAAAAAACGAGACACTTGCCTGGCATGTGTTTCAAACATACTATAATCGCTCGCGCTCGAGGGTGGGCGAGACGGAAAGGGAGATATACTGTTGAATTCAAATTGATCCGCATCCGTGTTCCTGCCGTTCATTTAGTGCGTGGGTTGCGCTAGGTTATTGACACTCACGAGGTGTTACCAAAAGTTCCGCTGTCGACGAGTTCGTTGGGGCCTAGCTGATCCAATATATGCTGGAATTCTTCGTCAATCGAGCGTGCTGAATTCGGGGTTTGATGCAAAAGGGTGTGCGAATACGTAGGAGAAACGGTCCGAACGACGGGAACAGTGGATGGCACGTGCGATGGATGAAAGGAGGAAGCCGCGGGATATGCGGAGCCGAGAACGCTGTCGAGAGTGTCCGATGCTGTCAGATGTGGCCACGATGGGCTGAATCGACGTGTGAGCAATTTCGCGGTCATGTTGCCGAGGACCACACACCTCATTACATCAAACGCGCCGCTACCATGCTCTAAACCTCCGCCATCGCTCCCCCCGCGCTGCAAAGCCGGTAGTGGCAGTGGATTTCATCGCGATTTTGACAGATCACTTGGCAGTGCTTGTACGTGCTTGTACAAGCCAAAAAAGTGCCCAAGCTGACAAGCTCGCAAGCTATGTCGAAAAATCGACAAGTTCGAAAAATAATAGTTTTTTCTGAGGCGTGCATTAGCATCTAGGCATCGTTTCCGTGCTTTTATTTTTTTGCAACAAGTGAACAAGGCGCACAAGCCGACAAGTAAAATGTTCTTTTACTGATGTTGCCCATGTGTCGTCCCCATCCCAATACCGCGACATTGACGCGCTGCAGTGTCAGGTAAGTCAATGTTGGGGATGCGGGAGCAGCTTACCCAGAACAACCCACACAGAACACGCTCGTCGACGTGCGAGCCCGGGGGTGGTGGCGGGAAGCAAAAAATATTGTGACAGTCGTTACTACCATCACATTGATGCGACTCGGTGCGCCAATCCTACGAACTATCACTGAACTATCCTGATCCTACGAACATGGCTGCTCTCCCATCAATCCTACGAATATTGCCCATCCCCGTCCGGATCCTATAAGCTTGGCGTGGGAATCCTACGCAGATCTCGCGCGCGTTACAATCCTACTATCATATTCATCTGTATAATACTCGCGTTAGCCGACTGAACCTTCACAGTACGACTCCGAGTTTCTCTCCGATCCGATTCATGAGAAACATTCAGTAGACTACGAGGAGGATACCTCTCGGAAACGTTTCGGTGAACGAGGGTCTCGGCAACATCTTACACTGGAGGTGGATATTCCATTCCGGCTAAACATTAACTTCGGCGCTTACAGCGGACGACATCTCTTCGTGCGTATCGTCTGGAATCGCCCTCTTAAATCGCGGCGTCTGGGTTTCTGAAGGCTTCTCGGGACAATCGCACTTTAGAAATCAAAATCGCCGCAGTGCAAGTAGCGGCACCGATCCCTTAATGATCGATCTATCTTCGATATTGAATGGTGATCGATTTCCCGAATACTCTGATGCGGACATATCTCCGAGCCAATGGCGAACAAATAGCTATCTGACACAGAGTTTCTCGCGGAATTCTAACATGTACATCTCATGGATTTCCTCCTACAGGGATTGGAATACAGTCAACTATCGGATAATTTACGCAAACTTGAGGTGGGCTATGGTGAGACCGGGAAGTTTGATTCCGCGCGGCTGCACTCGTCACCACCTTCAGCTCCATGTCTCACATTACCACCCGCCCCCTATCCCATTCATCCACGTATAAAGGCCACCGACCCGTCCTCCTTCCCGCTAAACCCCACCTCCGCTCATCCTCACGATCTCACGCATTTACGATTGACGAACCACCGCGACTATGATCAACTATCTCCGTGTCGTGATGACTCTCATGTCGCTCATCACAATCGCAACTGGCGCTGCTATCGACGCCAAGAACAACGTTGTCCAGCGGGATTCTGTGCATATGCAGGTACGTGCATACACGACTCCATTCTCACCGCCGTCCGGAATTGAATCACCAAGAACGAAAGTCTAATTTATTCACAGCCCCCCCGCGCGATTCCGTCCGTCGCCCTCGACTCGATGCTCGTGAACTTGAGCCCGCAGTCGCGCCCCATCCTCACCCGGGGCAAAGTCGGCCTGAGAAACGACGCGGACATGGACGCGGGTGCCGATCCCGCTGAATGGGACGCCCCAGACTCGTATTTGCTGTTGGAAGAGAATGAGGAGTACGCGGCGGCGATGAACCCGCTGTACAAAAGCACGGTCGCAACGAAGAAGGGGGCCGCTGTATCCGTCGCGGCGGGATGCGCCGATATTAAATTGAACCGTAGACACCTTACGAATAGGATGCGACCGGAAGGTGGCAGACGTCTTATTTGGCGATAGGCTTGTAGGATAGTTGAAGTATATCATATTGTACTCTTCACGCGGAATTCTTTTGCCAACGGAGGGACATAGGTACAATCGTATTCATCGAGCCTTGATCACAAAAAATTGCCCCTCAACAGAATCGATTGAGTCGTTCGAATCGGGCTCGAGCCGTAAGTATTGATGGGGGATTGTTCTTTTGGGGGGGTATCCTGTTGTTGTTGATTAGCTGGTGTTCACCGTTTCATTCCAGTTCCAGATCCAAGTCTCAAAAAAATCGTCACCCTGAGTATGCATTTTCATATGAGAAAGGACTTGGAAGGAGCCGCATCCGTGATATTATCTATGCAACGGGCGAAAGGTATTCCGCCGCGATCCCCTTTACCCTCGAATCCACCTTGTTCAATATATCCAGCGTATCCTCCTTCATAAATCGAATATTAGCTCCGTACTGAAATCAGGAACCCAAAACGAACCCAGACGAGATCCTCCGTCTTCGAACCTTCGGGACTCAATATAAAGTCACCGAGTTCCGTGACGCGGGAGCCCGCGATGTAGGCTCCCGCGATGTACTCCCCGCGCAACTTGTCGGGCTGGTCCGCTTGTCCGAGGGCGGCATAGACGAGGCGCCGGGCGCCCACTTCGGCGGGGAAGGCGAGGAAGAGTTCCATGAGGAAGTCGACTATGGCCAACATGCCCGTGAAGTTGCGCCGGAGGTCGGAGTAGCAGTACCTAGGTGGGAATACAGATAAATTGGATGCAAGCTGCGAGAAGCTGGGTGAGGAGCACGTACCCGGGACTAACTGTGTTTACGATGAGCGGCGTCGAGGACGGGAGACGGGCGTTTAGGGCTCGGACGAAGAAGATGTTGAGGACTGTTCGGCGGTTAGTGAGAAGTTACTTCGAGGCGGGAAGGACACAAATACGTTTCGTGATGGGATACCTCCTCCTCATCCCCCTGCATAACGTATAAGGGATCTCGGCTTCAATCATTGAACGCGGAAGTGCGTACCCGGGACTGGTGCAGTATTCGGCGTCGCCCATCGTCTTGATGATTTCCGGGTTCTCGCGAAGGGACTTGTCGATCGTGGGCCAGTGGTGCGGACCACTCGAAACGACGACAATATGGGCGATATACTGTGCAAAAATTAGCCAAAATTTACAGGGTTTTCAATGACAACTTACATCTGTATGGTTAATCTTGGGTGACAACTTGTAAAAAGCTCGCATCCTCAATATCGATGCAACCCTTTCAAACGGCTTACAACTTTGTAAATGGTTCGCATCTCGGTAAATTCGGAGTGATCGCCGAGATGTTCGGATCAAATCAAGATCAACTCGCCGGGATCAATTTCAACTCTGTCGGTCACCTCGCAGTTCTGGCTCCCCGCAGGCTCCTCGGATGTGGTATTTAAAACTCGGAACAATTAAAAAGACAGCATTTAACACGGTAGAACTTGGATATGTAAACTCAAAACCAGAATGACTGCTATTCGACCTCATGAACCAAGGATTTTGCCCATTGCGTTAGGAGTTCGGTGAGTTATATTCAAGCTCAAAAATTGAGTTTGATAATCCTTAGAGTTTGATTTTTCAGGCTTTTCCAGGATTCCTGCTCTCTGAGGTGCGAAGACCACACAATATCCTTGTCGGGATCCTAAAGGGACATTCGGATCACCGTTCCGATCAATATTATCAGTTGCGCTATCCTCTGGATGATTTCGAGTCAGAAAATTCAAAGGCACTCGAAGCAGTCAACTGGAGCTGGGTGGTTTGTGAACCTCTACGATGGATGCAACCAAGTTGAAAGATGCCCCCATTTTGAGAGATGCAACCAGAAACCCTGTTTCCATTTCAAAGATGTATCCGAAAAACCTGTCTCCACTCACAAGATGTCCTCTAATATTTTTTGCACAGTATATGTGCCATACGACAAGTCGGGGGAGAGTGCCGTATCGCACAGCGGTGTTCACCATCGATGGGAGTAGGAGGAGCGCCAGGAGCGAAGTGGAGAGATGGTTGACCTGAAGACTGCCATCCTGGATTAGTGCTTAAAATATTTTATTTGTTGTAGGACTGACGAGGTTTCCCACCCATCCGTCGTGGGCTCGAACTTGAAATTCGCGACAGCCGCATTCTCGACGAGAATATCCAGTCGGCCGACGTCCTGCTCGAACTTGGACGCAAACTGCTTCACGGACTCGAAATTTGCTAGATCGATGATCCACAGCTCTGCCGTCGCACACCCGGTGGCGGCCTTCAATTCTGTTTCATAACGCATTAGACGGTCCAGCTACGAATAATAAATTGTTTGAATCTTACTTTCGACGGCGACCTGTCCCTTACTCTGGCTCCGACACGCCAGTATCAGTCGTGCTGGATTCATCGCAGCAAAGTGCTTCGCCGCTTCGAACCCGATGCCGACGTTGGCTCCCAGCACGATAATCGTTTTCTCGCTAAGATCAGCCTTGAGTACCGGAGGCTGCGTACTCCATTGGTCCTTGATGGTTTTCCAGAAGGTCATGGGAGGTGGGGATGGTGACATGTATGCGGTCTACTTAACCAGCTTTTATACGAGGGATCGAGAAGAACCGGAACCGTAGCCGCCGTCATAGTAATCATGCTGAGCGGCTTCGGAGCCTCAACCGAGCCTCCTCTGCAACGCTGCTGTATTCTCAAAGGCGATTTCTCTCGAGGGTTGAACAACTCAAAGAGTCTATTTTCGGTAGCTGATAGTTCAAGTCGAGATCCAAGTTTTCTAAATCTCGGCTCCGCTCTAGATTTTCCGGGCGGTACGGCCCGGGCGCGGCGGATGTTGGTCTGGAATTTATGGACCGGGACTTGATTCCACAAGAATAATCTTATTTGAGAAGGTGATGGTTAGGGATCGGCACCGTAGCGGTATACGGCATACGGCTATATGGCTGGAACCCTAGACACCTTACGAATAGGATGCGACCGGAAGGTGGCAGGCGTCTCATTTGGCGGTAAGCTTGTAGGATAGTTGATGTGTATCATATTGTACTCTTCACGGGGAATTCTCTTGTCAGCTTGATCTGAGCGGACAGGGATATACAATCGTATTCATCGAGCCTTGAGGATCACAAAAAGATTACCACTCAACATATTCGATTGAGTCGCTCAGGCCCTGAGTAAAGATGGGGGAATGTTCTTTTTGGTGGGTATCCTGTTCGTATCGATTTGCCGGTATTTACCATTTCATTCCAGTTCCAGATCCACGTCTCTTTTGAACTCCTCCTCTACAGGGCGCGAGGTTCTTCAATTCGTCTCACAAATCTCAGCGTTCTCCACTCATCTTTAGTTTGCCGGGTTGCATTTCTACTGCTCTTCATGCTTCCTGAGACTGCAAAATTCGTCACTGAGTATGCATTTTCATATGGGGAAAGGACCTGGAAGGAGCGCCTCTCCGATATTATCTAGGCGACGGGCGAGAGGTATTCCGCTGCGATCCTCTTTACCCTCGAATCCACCTTGTTCAATATATCCAGCGTATCCTCCTTCATAAATCGAATATTAGTTCCGCTCTGATACCGGGGACACACAGGCAAAAAAAGCGAACCCAGACGAGATCCTCCGCCTTCGAACCTTCGGGACTCAATATAAAGTCACTGACTTCCGCGACGCGGAAGCCCGCGATGTACTCTCCGCGGAACTTGTCGGGCTGGTCCGCCTGTCCGAGAGCCGCATAGACGAGGCGCCGGGCACCCACTTCCGCGGGGAAGGCGAGGCAGAGCTCCATGAAGAAGTCGCGCATGGCCCTCTTGCCCGTGAAGTTGCGCCGGAGTTCGGAGTAGCAGTACCTTGGTCGGAATGCATACCAATTGAATGCAAGCTGCGAGCAGCTGAGTGAGGAGCACGTACCCGGGATCAACCGCATTGACGATGAGCGGGGTCGAGGACAAGAGACGGGCGTTTAGGGCTCGGACGAAGAGGATATTGAGGACTATGAGGCAGTTAGGGACAAGTTATTTCGAAGTGGGAAGGAGAAAATACGTTTCGTTATGGGATACCTCCCCATCATCCCCCTGGAAGGAACATATTTATCAGTGGCTCCGGACTTCAGCGCAACGCGGAAGTACGAACCCGGGACTGGTGCAGTATTCAGCGCCGCCCATGGTCTTGATGATCTCCGGGTTCTCGCGAAGGGGCTTGTCGATGGGGAACCAATAGTGTGCTCCACTCGAGACGAGTACAAGTCGGGGTAGAGTGCCGTATCGCACAGCGGTGTTCACCATTGAGGGGAGCAGGAGGAGCGCGAGGAGCGAAGTGGAGAGATGATTTACCTGAAGACTGTCATCTGGGGATTAGTGGATTAAAATCATTTATTTGTTGCAGGGACTGACGAGGATTCCCACCCATCCGTCGTGGGCTCGAACTTAAAATTCACGACAGCGGCATTTTCGACGAGAATATCCAGCCGACCGCCGTCCTGTTCGAACTTGTTCGCAAACTGCTTCACGGACTCGAAATCTGCTAGATCTATGATCCACAGCTCTGCCGTCGCATACCCGGTGGCAACCTTCAATTCTGTTGCATCACGCGTCAGACGGTCCAGCTGCGGATAATGAATTGAATGCATCGTACTTTCGACGGCGGCCTGTCCCTTGCTCTGGCTCCGACACGCCAGTATCAATCGTCCCGGATTCATCGCAGCAAAGTGCTTCGCCGCTTCGAACCCGATGCCGGCGTTGGCTCCCAATACGATAACCGTTTTCTCGCTGAGATCAGCCTTGAGTACCGGAGGCTGCGTACTCCATTGGTCCTTGATGAATTGCCAGAACGTCAGTTGCATGTGAGGGTATTGACTTGCGGAGAGTCACACTGCAGTGGGGATGATATTTTTGCAGTCGCGTCAACCAGCTCTTATATGAGAGCATTCAAATCGAGAAGCCCATTGACTCGAATATCGCAGCCGAGGTTTACTTACGGATAAAATCGACCAGATTTAACCGCCATTAGTAACCCTGCTGATCCAGTACAAGGAGCACGTGCCACAAGCATCCGGCTTGTCGGCCCTGGCCTTGCTCCGAGCCTCCACCATTGAACTTTGAAGTCTCTGCAATGCTGTTGTATTCCTGAAGGTAGTTTTTCTCTCCAGGCCTAAGGGATTCAAAGAGTTTGCTCATTAGCTGTTGGCCCAAGCTCTTCAAATCTCCTCGGCTTCACTCTCGAGTCTCCGGGCGGTATGGCGCCATCCAGAATATATGTCGGTCCGGAATTTATGGACACGGAGTTCATGGAAGAAAACGGTGCATACCTTTAATTTTACCCCAACAATCCGCTGAATACTAAGAACTGCATCTAAACACAGGAACGCATTGTTTATCCAAGCACAAGGCCGATAGGCAGGGTGTAAACATCAGAGAAAAACCATCGCTACCACCACAAACACCGCTCCAATCCAGATGGTGAACAGCGGAGCAGCGAAACTCGCACTCTCGCCCGAGTTGTTCAACATCGAGGAATTCCGCGTCGCGGTCGCGGTCGCGATAAACATCTCCCACGAAGCGAGCATCGCACTCGGCACCACCGTCGAGAGGCTTGTCGTCGCTGAGTCGCCGTTGCCGTAGTAGATCACATCACCGCCGGGCATAACGTCCATCGCAAGCGCCGCAACCTCGCCGCCGACGACGGTACCGTTGCTCCTGACTAATCCCGTACTGTTGGACCCCAGCACGAACTCGCGCACGAAGACAAAAGCCTGCAGACATCCGGACAATGAGAATGAAACACAGATCGTGGGTGTTGGATGGCACCCACCGCCTCCGGGACGTACATGGGCACGAAATGGCCCGCGCCCTTTAAGAGCACGTACGTGAGGTTGCGCTCCTGGTGGACTATCCCCGCAAAATTGCCGTTGTCGTCGCTGAACGGTGTCCCGGGTTTCTGCGTGAAGCCCTGCACGCCTCCGAATGTCATGTTCTGGGATAGATGTGTCAGTGAAGTTCTCTTTATTTGTTCGGGCGCACCTGAATCACGGCTAGTACACAACCCGCATTAGTACTTCCGTCGTGGACCGCCAGATTAAGGACAGGATTGCATACCCTCCGTTCCACGGTGCGAGTTAAGCGGGTCGTCGTTACCAGAGTAGTACACGATACCTACCCCCCGCGCACTTGCGTTGGTCGCGAGGTCAGAAAGGAAAATCATGGGCCTATATTGTGAGCTGCCGAAGTTTCGGGACTTGGGATGGGCGTGGACTTACTCCGGGCCTAGAATAGAACCAGCGGTTATTAATACTCTTCAGTCCGACAGACCAGAATTCAAAACAAACTCGGATCCTGAATGGCAGTGCCGTTGGCAAATCCACCTAGAATCCGGTCAGTTAAGTGAGCGAGGATTCAACAAGACGATACAGACCGAAAGGGAAATTGAAACTTTCGATCCAGTCCTTCGATGTCGGCGCGTGGAGGGCCGCGCGCGTCCTGTGGTCTATTTGGCATTATGGTTTAGATGGCTGCGTGCAGATAGAGCTAAATAGTGGTCATACCGTTCAAGAACACACCCGGGTCAGTCGGGACTTCGGGGTTCAGGCCATCGGGTATGTCGTACACCTGGAACAACACAAATTTCAATGATGGATATACCTACATGTAGCAAGCAGCGCACATCAAATGCGCCGAGAGGAGAAGCTGTACAGATCGGTAAGTCGCTGTAATTATACGGTTTGTACGACGAGCAGGCAGGACTCACTCCAAGGAAACGAGAAATTCATAGCGTAATCGACCATCTCATCCCATATGAAACAACCATACCAAGGATCCAGCGTGCCGTTGGGGCGTCCCGCCAAATCGCGTTTCCACAGCTGGCGGGCTTCCTCGCGATGCATGAGATCCCTCTTGCCAGTGGTGGACGGTGACGTTGTCGATACACGGCGGTTCTGAACCACCAAAGTCCTGAGCGAAATATCCCCGATTTTCTGGTGTCGCATATGAGCACCGAACGATGGATCGCGGAGGGTGGGGAAGTGCCCGTTTTGTGGATACGTGAAGTTCAGGTCGTATCCGCACAGATGCTCTCTGCGCTCAGGATGAGTGCCGCGATGCCACTGGGAGCACGGGAGGATTTGCTTACTGTGTTCGGAAATAATTGAAAACGTCCGGATCGTAGCTGATGATTTGCGGATATGTTTCGATAACTGTCACCTTGAGGGAAAAAATCAAACTGAATCTGAATACTTTCCGCAGACAATTCCTGCTCACCGTCGGAACATGCATGAGGGTCGCCGCGGGAGCCAGCCTTCCATCTCCAACGGTCATTTTGGTGAGGTTGACAGGCGGATTTGCAGTGGAGAAGATCGTTTTTGTGATGTACGGCTATTTATTCCCGTCTCATCATTGGTACTATACCTGGGGAGGTAGGACGGCTCACGATGTATGTGCCGGCGTAGGATTCTCCGGTCAGGTGCAGCGGGCGTGTCGCCAGACTAGGGAATATTTTCACAATGTTTGATAGGAA
The DNA here is from genome assembly GCA_029289565.1 of Mycena galericulata. Taxonomy (NCBI): domain Eukaryota; kingdom Fungi; phylum Basidiomycota; class Agaricomycetes; order Agaricales; family Mycenaceae; genus Mycena; species Mycena galericulata. The sequence continues at coordinate 44,636 of JARKIA010000220.1, forward strand.
TTGGACCTACGCGTGGCGTCAGGCAATACAAAACTGAGCATCTATTAGATAACTCACGAAGTCCAAGGCCATTTGATCTTCATCGAGGACTGCGAAGTTTAATTAGCAAACCGCAGTTGCAGAGGCGCAGGATGGTTACCATAGCCATTTGCATCTGAGGTGGAATATCCGGTTCCAACTAGGAACTGGTCTGAGTTTCGCCATGGAAGGAGGTTTTGAAAAGATACCACAGACCCGGTTGGTCAATCCAGAATGTATCGGCGAGAGTGTTCCAACTGAAGTTATTCCGCACAATCGAGTAGTTTCCCGTTACGTGCAAAGGGCCGTTCTATAAGCGAGGGCACTATTATGACGAGGGAAGCGGGGGAAAGGGGGAGGAAGGCACCTCTGTCATCAAGCCCCACATAGAGCTGGTGCCCGGTCCGCCTGGATGGATGGATATCAGGCACGGCTCGAACAGAGCGGGAGCGAGATACTTACCATTCAGCCATATGATCCACGGGTCCGTATCTTTTGCAGCCCCTGTCAAGGTCCCGTTCGCCTTTTCAAATGCCCAGAAGAACAGCGTCGCATTCGGGTGGTCTGCACGGTTCACACCAACATTTCCTGCAAAGCTGCGCGCAAGAGGTCCCGTCACGTTGGGTAGCGGGCCAGTAACTTCGAAATCTGAGGTGTGTGGTGTGCGCATGTCTTGCCATGGAAGTCTCGGGAGCGAGAAAACTCACAATTCTGCCAGTCAGGCCCAAATGGCGTGCTCGGCATCCCAGGGTATGCATGTGGGAATGAGCTAGGGACCCCGCCGCTAGATTGAGCTTGAGCAATACACAAGTTGAAGATGAAACCAGATGCGAAGATGAGTGGGGTTGTGAGCATCGTAGGTATGTAGTGTACGAGAAGAAGGACTCGAAGCTCACGAAACTCAAGAGTCAAGTTAAAATAGTACTAGCAGGGCTGTTCACCGTACCATATATACCGACCGTGACACCCGGACCGTATCCCTGCTACCCGTGTTGTAAATAACCGTTTCAACGCCTGCGGGACCTATGTATACGATACCCGTATTACGGCCGTATACAGCTATATATACGGCCATACTCCATCAAGGAGTGAGGAATTTGAGGCTACTAGTCTATCATAAACTAAATTTAACACAATTCCAAGGAGGTTCAACATGTCTCAGGCTACGGCTCCAGGTTGCATGAAGACACTTTGCAGCCACTTTCCATGTCATCAAAGCTTGTAGTCGGTTCATCGGGACCGCGCCGAGAACAAGCCGGGGATGGCCTGGCCACCACATGCTGACGAGAGCTGAGGTGTTCGCCATGTGAGCCCAAGGTGAACCCTCGGCTGACACAGGCACGTCGGCCTATTTTCGGGTCACTACACTATTTGTCAGCCGATACATGCCGATGGAAGCCGTCAGGAGCCGTACACGGCCGCACAGTACGGCCTGGTACGGCAGGCGGGCCGTCCACTGCATCGTACCCAACCTAGCTCATACGGGAGGGTTAAAGTAACCGTATTTACGGCTTGGACGGCCGTAATACGGTTACGGTGTTCAGCCCTAAATAAATACTTATACAGTCCCGGATAAGTGCCGGCAGTCGTACGGCATGGAAAGCGCTGCATGGAGCGTGCTGCTTTTGATTCGCACAAACGTAAGCTCCAGAACCATCGGATCCATCATACAGACTAAAAAAACTAGTGTGGCGGGGCACACGTCGCACATCGCACGTTAATTACACATTGCATCAAGTGGCCCCGCGGAGAATTGCTGACAATGTTGATCGCGGTATGTCGCAGGTCCTTATTTTTATGCTAGTCTAAGACTCATATGATTACTTCCAGCCTGGATTGTCCGGAACCAACGTCCTTTCTTGCGTCGTTGTTCTTCTTCATCTGCCCTAATTCGCGTCTGTTGATCTGTGTACCTAGTTTATCTTAATGTGACTTGTTTTACGTGCTATTTTTCATGGGATCTGATTATGAGGACAGTCAATTCTTTCGGATCAGCTTAGGAGGAGGATGAACTATGCAAGCAATGCTTGGTATATCGGTCTATGTATGCTACTCGACTAAAGGACTACGGAACTATGTTGCACTACATATCTTTGGCGTGGAACTACAATGAACTATATAATGGGGGGTTAACGATAGGACTATGCGAACTATCTAAACAACATTGCACTATGGAGGCGGTGAATATTTTCCTGATGAAGGAGTGCAGCATTCAGTCACCTTCCTGCTATGTCGACAACGGACGATTAAGACATCAACTAGCGAGAGAGAGCAAGTCACGTACCCGCGAGGACGGAGAGGATCCAGGTAGGGTACAGCTGAAACAAACATTGGGAGACAAGAACGACGAGATAAATAGAGCCAAAGGCCGTATGAGATGGTGGAAGAGGACAAGAAGTGCAATGCCCCAAAAAGTCGTACGACTTCTTATTTATTCCGAGTCAACGCCTGTGATTTTGGCGGATTCCTGCAGCGTTTTTGGACCGAACAAACAGAACTTCCCTCGTTCGGCCTCGTTAGCCCTCGATTCCTCGATCTGTCTCTTTGCGGCTCGATTTACGTAGCTGGGATTCTCACTGGGGTTGAAAAGTGAGATATTAGAAGAGTGAAAGCGAAGTGGTGGAGGACTTTGGGCATGGTGTAAGAACACGCTCCGTTTTTCGTATCCTGATCTAACGAACATCTACGTACTCGAGCCATAGAAAGAGGCTGCGCAGCACTAAGCATCCAACTGGGTGTGTTGGTGCAGACAGTTTGTTTCAGTCAGGTTGAAATTGAATGGGAGGGACCCGGGTTCGACTCCAACCTTCAACGTTGCAACCCACACATTTTTTTTTTAACCTTTTGTGAAAGTGGGGCGATGTTGAAGTCACAGGTTCGACTCCTGGCTCCGGAATTATGCACGTTCGGATTACAGCTGTTTCCGAAAAGCTTGAGACAACGTGAATTTTTTTGCGCGCACAAAACTTTGATGGCAGGCTAAGGATTACCGGTTTGGGATGTCGAGCCGAGATTGCCGTCGCTTCCGTGTAATCCGTTTGCCGCCCAGATATTATTCCATGGATCCATGGGTGAGCTCCTCCCCTCAGGATACCCAGCTGAGGCTTTCTGAGAGTCTTATGAGCCTCATATGCAACTCACATGCCCCGGGAACACATTATTGACACGAAAATTGGACTTCGCTTGGTCCATCACGAAATGGGGCTGATCCGTGTGGGATCATCCGTGCCAAATCCGGTAATCCTTAGCCTGCCATCAAAATTCGTTGCGTGCAAAAAATTTCACGTTTGTCTCAAGCTTTTCGGAAACAGCTGTAAGAATTGAGCGGCCACGGGATGTCACCTGCCTGCCCGAAGGGCCGAAATGAATTAATGGTGACGTGGCATAGCTTTGCCCCCAACCATGAGCAACCTTCCCCTCCACGACGACATCTTCTTCCGAATCTTCACCTTCTGTCCCGATTTTGAAACACTACAGGCATTGATTCTTGTCTGCAAGGCTCTTCATGCCATCTTCAGCAAATATCCAAATTCGATAACCACAGCGGTCGCCTACAACTTAATGGGCCCAGCATTTGATGAGGCCCTGAACCATATCCGTTACACAGTTGACGATGACAGTGACGGCGAGGCTGCCAGCGATTCTCCTGGACTAGGGGATCCGTCCGAGTCTCCCATAACTGCAGCTGAGACGACCCTTCTGCGCAAGAACGCCGCCGCTGTTCACAGTTTAGAGGTGTTATTCAGTCAGTGGTATGAGCGCTGTATTTTACTCTAGTGTATTCTAGGCGTTCATTCATTATCAGGTACAAGAATCGTGTAGCCTCCGCCAGCGTTCTCACAGCGGAGGAAGCTTTCCGCTTCAGGCGCGCCATGTACCGTGTTATGACCTATTCAGCGCGCTTCAGCGCCTCGGCGTATACTGAAGAGGAGGCCCATGAGATTTCCGCAGACCCCGACGCTTTAAAAGAAATCCGTGACCAACGCGCCAGCATGCTAAACAAGTATTCCACCGCGGGGCTGCGCGAGATCCACACGATCGCCCGTTTCCTGACACAGGTTATCGACTGGGTGGTACAGGACGATTCGCAAGGTATGTTTCATCCATTAGTATCTCAACTTCTGAGCATTGTATGTTCGGGTAGGTTACTACGGTGTCTACCTCTCGGCTGGGCCCGCTCTCATCCTCTCTATGTACGAGACCCGCGCGCTGGATACACCGCAAGAGAGCTGGGTGTCGCACCTCTCCTGGGAGCACATACGACTGTTTACGGATTTCTTTATCGGGCCCCTCGCCCAGCTCTGGATATCACGCCAAGTTTCTGCTCCGCCAGATGACTCGAGGCACCTCAGCTCCATCCTCGAGACGGTTCTCAGCGGTCTCGATACCTGTACGCTTCCCCCGCCGCTCAGAACACGCGAACTAACGTTATGATCAGGCCAAGGCTGCGGCTAGGTGGAAGCACCACGCCTCTGGACGTCTGCAAGTAAGTGCTAGCGCAGCGCATTCCAATGATTTGGTCCGCGGTGCTGAATCTCTCGGAGCATGGGAGCATTTATATCTCATGAGCCCGGAAGGATACCTGTCCGGCAACCTTCTAAACAACCAGCAGGAAACCGACGCCCTCAAAGAGCTCCTCCGTCGATACGAGGGTCCAAGCGCAATCAGCACCGCTATGATTGGGGGAATCTTTCGCGACGGTGTGTTGCGGCGTGGATTCAGGCAGTGGACAGCGGACGGCTCTCTTTGTGGGGACTGCCTAGAACAATTGCTCGACGCCCATTCGTATCTATGGCTCTATGGGGAAAAGATCAAAAGTGCGGTCTGCACTTTGCTCCGATGCGATTGTTTGACCTCTTTTCTGTGGCGCAGATGGTTGGGTGCCGCCACATAACTGTTGGTGCGTTCATGCGATCGCGGGTAAGGCTTCAATACTCATTATTCAGGTACGGCTACGACTGCACCGCGCAAATAAACAACGAACATGCTCGGGAGCAAAATGTTGGTGCATTCGAATTATGGGTCGCGCTTTTTACTCATTTGATCCATGATCTACATCTAAACCAGCATTTGTGCGAGCCGCGAAATTAATTCAAAAAATTGGCGCCCTGGTACTGGACGAACGGTTGAAACGGATGGCTACACCTTCTTGATTTAACGCTACATGGATTGTATTCTACTAGCAGGGAGTCGTGCTCCGCTATGAAAAATTGGAGTCCATGTCATTGATGAGAACTGAACTCAAGATAATGCTCAGCAGGAACAATCAGATATCCTTTGCTCCATTATGCAATGAATAGAGACCCAGAAAATATCCTGTTCAGCTTGCGGACACTTGTCACCGACCTATGGTTGGTTCCTCGTGTCCCTCGTGTCCAGTGTCTCGAGCATGCGGGCAGATACTAAGAAAAGGAAGAAGGAGCGGAATTCAAACACCCCGCACTCGTAGGTGTCCAGAATCACTTGAGCAAAAGTAAAATATGAGTTTTACATGAAACAGTACACACCTGCAGGCACAACAATTGAATTAATTGAGAGGAAGGGAGGGTGAGCAGGAAATCCAAAAGCCCATGTGTACTTGTAGGTAGTTTCTTGTGTGCAGAAGACATTGACCACTGAAGAATTTTAATCTGGGAATTGAACAGCAAATGGGGAGCAAAGTAACATAAATTTGAAGTACAGGTTCAGCCCGCACTCGTAGGAAGTTTCTTGCATCTAACCAGAAGACGGAATGGTAAATTGAAAAAAAAATCAGCCCGCACTCGTGGCCTTGTGAGAGCAAAACTATATTGCAGCAACAGAGCAAAAAGCAAAGATCAGGGCCGAATTAAGCATCCCGCACTATAGGAGGTTTTTCAAGTTCCGAATTAATTTACTTAAAAATTATGAGGTGCAGGACGACCAAGAACAGCGAACACAAACAGGCTTTGGCCGCGCCCGTGAGAACTGTATTGTATCCGAGCCAATTAAACACTCAAGAAGATATGCAGACCAATGTTATTGGTAGGCTCACCGGATGCTCTTTATTCCATATACACGGCTATCCCGGCAGACCTTGGAATTCGATGGGTTTGATGCCCGTCGGATTTCAATGGGCAGATCAATGAATCCCAGTAAATAGGCAGATCTTCGGATTCCAATGGTTCAGGCATCCTAATTTCAAGGGCACTCCCTGGGCAGCCAGCATCTCACCGAGCATCGATATCAGGAAAAAATATCAGGAAAATGGTGCCGGCAATGCCAGTTCCACCAGCTCACCAAATTCGGGGCACACTCAGAAAGATACACAGTGAATTAAACAAATGTATGCATTGGATAGCCTACTACTACTTACTACATGAATTGAGGCTCAATGATAGGGACAATTAGCTCATTCCTTCCCGAATACACCCCCGCACTCCCCGACGCCGACGCCGACGCCTGCGCACACCCGCCCAGCGCCGTCTCCTGGAATGCAAGAAGGGAGGTGTGCACACTCCCTCCGTGCCGCCCATCGTACGCACAAACGCCCTCCCCAAGACATACGGCACGCGACATGCGACTCACGCGCCGATCCGACATCGACATCGATGCCGACGCCGATGCCGCCTCCACAGGGTACGCGCACCGCCGCTCGACTCGACGTAGGAGTGCGTACAGATATCAATGCCAGATAATGGACAATCATCGCACCTTGAATACTGGGTCCGCGAAACATACAGAGCTCCAGGCTGTTTGAAGATAGGTCAAGGATGCTTGAAAGGACTTGAAGATGGTTGAACAAGGCTTGAAGATGCTGACAGGAAGCAGAGTGCGCATTGAAAACAGACTGGGAGAGACGACATGGGGGGGGGGAAGACAAGAGACGTGGCAATGTTGACCATCAAATCACGCCATATCGACGCCACGTGCGCGGCGGAGTTTGAATGACTTGTAAGTTTTCGAAATTTTTTGTTCAATTGAAGTGCCACTCAAAATTGAATCCGTGGCCCGTGGCCTTCCGATTGAGTGCATTGCATATATCAGTGGATCCACGCTATGAAGTGGTATGAATCAATAAGTTTTTCAAGACAAACTAGTGATTGATCAATTCAGAGCAGCATTATCTGGCACCCATCTCTGTGAAACACAGCTCCAAATGAGGAGTACAAGGGGTAAATTGAACAGTATGAATGTGTATCTGGGCGCGGGTCTGGTGGGTAATGGCCTAGTCCGTGCACGACGGGCGGTTACGACGACGTCCGTCGTCGATTGATCATATTTCAAATTATTTGATGCGCCGAATCATGTTACGTGAGGTAGTCCCTTGGATTTCAAGCGTCGAAAAATGGTGTCATGGGCAGAACACAAAAAATCAATCAACGCACCATCGGAATCTGAAGATCTGCCTATTGACTTGTATTCTATGGCTGACCCTCAAGATGACAAGAACAAAATCATTGGATTCCGACGTTCCATCAATCCGACGAAATTCCAAGGTTTCCTGGGATAGCCGTGTAAAGATCCACTGAGCTCAAGATAGCCATCAATCAATTTTTAACCATACGGTCGAGTGCATCTGAGAGGGAATCCGAGTCAGCCTCTTCATTCATTCCGTTATTTGTACGCGCGGGACGGTTGGTAATGGCAGTGACGTCGATTTAAGTTTCTAAATCTTTTCGAGAGGTTGTGTGACAGTGACGATCATGATGGAATGTGACCCGGGATGATCCGGGCCGCGGTACCTTCAGCGCTCACTTTTGATGTCAAGCTTCACTACCTAAAATACTAAGGCCCTCCGGGCATGTCCTGGTACCTTTTGCCAGAACCAGTTCCCTTTAAAACCCATAAAAGGAGCATTATACGTGGGCCCGCGGCTCAAGGTTCGCTCGGTCAACGCTCACGTGTTGACCAGCTCACATTGAGCCCAAGATGGCAGCATCCATTCATATTAGTGTCAAAAGCTCACAACAATAGAGGAATTTATCTTACAATTATTTATTTTATTCGGATCAAGACGGAAGCGGAGATAATTTAAGGGGAGTTTACCCGCCATAATTATTTATTTTCAACTCGGATCAACCGGATGTGATTTGACAATTCGTCTTTCAGACCTGGTCCCTAAATCGGTACCAGGAATAGCAATCTTTCAGCCTCGTTAAATGGGAGGTAGAAAGGTGAACTTTCAGAAAGACTTTCAGAAACGGCTCATTGTGTTACTTTCTGCACGCCGAAGTTTTTTCCGATTGGTGCGGCATTTCCCGGGCCAATCGGAAAAATTTCGCCGTGCGGAAAGTATCACAATCAGCCATTTCTGAAAGTCTGTCTGAAAGCTCACCTTTCTACCTTCCATTTAACGAGGCTGAAAGATTGCTTTATTAGGTGTGCTGCGATCCGAGAGCGACTCGCAACTTTGCCCCGTCCCGGATCCCGCAGTCACGGTACCTGGGTATCCAGCGGTCAATCGCGGCGGAAAAGAATCCTCTTCTCCATACACAAGACATCCTTGACACACTGTATCACTCGCGATAGCGGACGGTCCGTACCTGCTCCACCCACTAACTATAGCGACGAGCGACAGAATGCGTAGCAGGAGACGTCCGTTCGACTCGGGCTCGTGCCTTCTTGTATGAAACCATTTTTCTTCGTTATCCTCGTCTGCACCCTTCTACCGCACTAATTTCTGAGACAGATAACTGCATCCATTAAATCTGCCTCCCAAGATCATCCAGGTCCGGTATCCAGCGTGAAATCCCTGCCCAATGTGGTGTGTTTTCGATCTCATATCTATCAGGACGTATTGACTGACGTATTGACTGTAGGCGCATATTCCATGCACCGACACGCACCTCACTTTGCAGCGGCTTGATGGCGGACTCCGCACCTGCATAATTTCTGTCCTGTAGACCATCCCCGTTCGACTCGGGCTCGAGCAGTATCAATGCGACCTCTGCCTCTCTCCTTTTGGTAGACAGCACTAGTTTTTTATTCGCTTGCCTTGCATGGTTCATCCTTAAATTTGGATCCGTCATCAGCAAACCCTGGGTGTGCTACATAGGTCTACATAGTTCATATAGTTGCCATAGTTGCTGTATTTGCCATAGGAAGGGTACCCTCTATATAGGTCTCCATAGTTCTCCATAGTTTGGCAGGAGTGCTACATAGTTCTGTGTAGTTTGGCGGTTTCCGAAGCTTTTTAAGAAAAGAGTGACCAAAGAAAATTATGTCCGCTTCCCTTTCCTCAAGTAAGGAGGCATATTAAGCTGCTTAACCAACATTTGTTGAATTTCTAATTAAGAGTTTGTTGACTTGCGAATAAAGTGCGACCTGCCTGAGTCGAACCGGCGGCCTCGGGGGTCGAGTTATAACCCAAAAGTGCAACATAACCATTCAGCAACACAACCATTGCAAAACCCGGTGAGCTGTTCAGTATAAGGGGTTACCTCCCTGCCAACAACAACTGTCTGCTTCGTCTTCAGCTGCACAACACAGAATAAATTCATAGGCATATGTTTATTTTGCCAGGGGGGGTGTTGTGAATAGCCCTATATCTCTAGCAGTACTTCTCCGATCGTCAAGGTCTCTTCAGATATGGCTTCCTGGGCCCATTTTCCGTTAGAAACAATTTTTTCGAAATTTGTGTATCATCGTAGGCCATGTTTGGCACTGTTTTCCCATCAAGGCACCATTTCAGGAGGTGGGTGTTGTGAATAGCCCATATCTCTAGCAGTACTTCTCCGATCGTCAAGGTCTCTCCGGATATGGATTCCTGGGCACATTTTACGTTAGAAACATCTTTTTCGAAATGTGTGTATCATCGTAGGCCATGTTTGGCACTGTTTTCCCGTCAAGGCACCATTTCAGTGGGGGAGGGTTGTAAGTAACCATATACCTCTTGCAGTACTTCTCCGATCATCAAGGTCTCTTCGGATATGGATTCATGGGCACATTTTACGTTGGAACCATCTTTTTTGAGATGTGTGTATCATCGCACACCATGTTTGGCACTGTTTTCCCATCATGGCACCATTGCCCTAATTCCCCCAATTCTTGTCCGATTGTTTCGGTTTCTTCACAGGTAGATTCAGAGGGTGTTTCTGACCTGGAATCCAACCCCCACTCCTTCCTGGCACTGCCGTAGGCCATATTTGGCATTGTTTTATGATTCATGATTCAATGTTTCATAACCTTCTGTAAGGAGCCCTATATCTCTTGCGGTACTTCTCTGATCATTGATGTCTCCTCTGGATTCTTAGGCCCAATTTACAGTAGAAACATTTTTTCTGCAATTTGCATATCACCGTACGCCATGTTTGGCACTATTTTCCCCATTAAGCGATCATTTTCCCTAATTCCCCAATTCTTGTCCGATTGTTTCAGTTTCTTCGCAGGTGGTTTCAGAGGGTGTTTCTGACTTGGATACAAACCCCCACTCCTTCTTGGCATTGCCATAGGCTGTGCTTGACATTGTTGTATTGTTCAGGAGTCACTGTTTCATAACCACTCTAGTTCTTGCCCAAAAATTGTGTTTTGCTCCAAGGTAGATGTGGAGACTGTTCCGAAGTTTGGGAAGATGTTTGTCGGAATCCATATATGACCATCCGGTGATGTTTGGCATTATTTTTTCCGATACACAATTATATCTTATAGCTTCTCCAGTTCTTGTCCCATTGCTCTGATGTGCTTGCAGTCAGAATCAGAGACTGGTTTCATCTTATTCGCCCTCTTCCAATGCCTATACAGACAGATAGGTCACCTACATATGGCATCTGCTTTTCTTATTCACTGAGTGTGTTCTTATTTCCACCTACAGCCTGTAGAGTGAAGCACGAATATACATTCACGAATATGAATATTCATCAAAGTTGAAGAAGTGATATTCGCATTCGTACGAGTATTGATGGCGAATATTCGTTGATTAGTAAGCAGTATTCGCGAATATTCGTGAGTGGCAACTATTCACATTCAGTGAGTTTATATACTCATTAGTTGTGAGTTATTCACGAATACCATGCATATAGAGTTCAATTTCAGCTACTGAACTCCGAGCTGTCGTCTTCAACAACAAACTCCCTGTCGGAGTCCCTGATCTGAGGTTGCTCTACTGTACTATCCTATATATTAAGAGACAACGAGCACTGCCACACAAAAAGTCACCTGATATAATCACGGGACAAACACGGGACTCGGAATTCACCCGTGCACGGCGAACCCCGGGACTCGGAATCCGCCGTGCGTTGGCGAACTGAGAATCCACGGGGGGTTTGGGGCGCAGCCCCAACAAGCTGTGGACCCGCCGTAGGTACGGACCGAGCGCAGCGAGCGTCCGTGCCGAAGGCGGGGTCCTAAAGCTTGTTTTGACCAAATGTTCATGCCATGTCACCTGTCACCACAGGTGTTCACTCCGCTTGGTGTTCATCACCCAAAATTACCATAAATCGATGGCCGGCAAGTGCCGGCCAAGATCTTTTGACATTTTTTACCCCTATTTGAGCCCAAAAACTGGAATGATGCTGTTACATGCACTAAATTTGTTCAGTTTACCACCCTGTGTCACCCGTCACTTGAACATTTGATTAAAATACTGCAGTATTCCACGGTGATTAACCGAGGATTACCCGATGAATACTCGTGAATATCAACTTCTCCAAAACCTGATATTCGCATTTGCACGAATAGCACTGCCACCTCAATTCACGAATACGAATATTCGTGATTCGCGAATGGCTTGGCACGAATATTCGTGATATTCGATACTCGTGCTACACTCTACAGGCTACAGGCCTGTTTCTGGTCCAATAAAGGAGGTATTGGCATGACACTACACCTGTGTGCACCAACTATTACTGTAGATTCCCGGTAGAGAAATATAACTGGTACACACATGGCATGGTCAAGGACAATACCCAAGGGTTGAACTTGCAGCAGACTGCAAAAATTAGGATGAATTTCATGGGAGCTGTGCTGCTGAACTCTTGGGACCGTGCACACCTGGCAATAATCTGCTCTTTTGTCAAGATGAGTTCATCTTAAGTTCCAGGCAGTAAAAGACAGAGAGTCCTCAGCGAACATGTAAGGAACGAGGACTATATTAGAGTACCTAAAAGACAGAGAGTCTAGGGTACTGTAAGTGAGGAACCATCGCGCGCCGATCTTTTTGCTGCGCACCGGTCACTCTCTTTCTGCGTATGTACATGTATAACATGTGCTGAGATGTTTGAGCCCACGGCCGATAGGGAACGACTCCTGAGGACCACGGTATATACAGCGAGTGCATTTGATGTCTGCCGAAACCGGCACAACCACCCCTCCAAAACGCAGATCACCTCCAAAACGCAGATCACGGGGGGCTCCTTGATCCGGTACCACCACCATCTCCACCTTTCCCACGCTCGCTTGCTGGCGGCGTCGGGCTAAACGGGGAGGGTAGTGGTTTTCGGGCCAAGGAGGGTCCACAGCGAGGGTTTGCAGCCCAAGGGTGACCCCTACACCCGCGTAGCCTACGAGCTACACCGCACAGGTTGCGGAAAGGAGCCTACGAGCCCTATAAATACTAGCCTTCGAGCTAATGTCGAAACCGACATACATACACAATAACGGTGGTCTAATCCACTACGGTGGAACTAAGGGTGAATGGTATGTCCCTGACTTCCTCCCTTCACCTTCCCCCCACTCCCTTTCCTCGCCATCGCCGTCGTCGGGCTATGATCACCGCCTGCACCACGAGACCATCACTTATGACTCATTGCTCCGCAACCGGACCGAGATCACGTGACTGTATTCGTCCGACTTGCGTCGTCTTTTTTCCAGAGCAGCACCATATTGTCCCAGTGCCCACGAAAATGTACTGTTGGAGTGCTCATCTAAGTTCAGTGCAACACTTTTGATGCGAGAGAAGCTTTCCTTATTAAATCGGAGGCCTTTGCGGCCAGAATTTTCACGAAGACCTACTACTAAGGCTGAATTTGATTGACAATTATTCTTCCCCTTCATCACTAGGGAGCCTGAAATGTACAAGGAATATTAATGTTGGTGGCAGTTAACCCCGCTAGCGAGGTAAGCACGGCCACATCATCGAGATGGCGGTGAAAATTCATTCGCTAGGTTGATATGATTTCTTTGTGACGGCGGTCCTTAAAACGCACCCAAACATGAATATGCACCCACAAGAAGACAGTTTTAGTACCATAGACCCTCCTGGCGCACGGGAGGGTTTCGGGGAATTGGTATCTCCCTCTCACAAGTGCCTGCCGGCTGTGAGTTCAGAATATGAAATCAGCAGGAGTCAGGGGACCCAGGGGCCTATCCCTGGCTACGAAACGTGCGGCCCCTCCTGTGACAGTCTTGTTGCTCTGGCTATTACAGGGCAAAGCAAAGAGCAACAGGGTAGTATCCCACACAGTAAGCCCAACGCTTTCCGAGAGCGGACCCCAATGCTATGGAAGACATTGAGCTGGAGCCTCAACGAAATATTGTCGAAGGTACTTCCCAGCAGGTGGAAATGCAGAGGAGACATGATGGACAAGATCCGAGTTCGAATAGTAATCATATACCAGTCAATGTAACGAACAACACGGACACTGAGTACCAACAAGGAAGTGGAGCAGGAGAGATGACACCAAATTTAAACGATAGCCATGACTGGGAACAGATAAATTTGAAGATCCGTCAAATGAATAAACCACCCCGAGGACGAAGTTCGGGCAAATTCACACGGTCAAATTTGACCATCGGTTCACTCAACATTGCAGGCCGGGACACCAACATGTCCATGCACAATCGAAACCACAAGTTTCAGTTTCTTAAACAAACAGTTGACTCCAATAATCTCGGGGTCCTAGCAATGCAGGAGACACACTTTGATCCAGAATCAGCAACACAATTCAACAACATCTTCAATCGCTGGTGCAAACTCTTTTACTCTGCTCACCCAGAAAAACCCTGCTCCACCGCTGGGGTTGCCTTTGCTGTCAACAAAAAATTTCTGGACACTATGGAAAGCCAGAGCACCACGCTCGTTTGATGGCCGGTGATTGCCCGATACGGCAGTCGGACTGATGACACCGAGCTGTTGCTAGATACCTCTCGTTAAGTATAAGCCTCGTTATATAAGTAACTGCTGATGAGCAGCGCTGAGCACGGAAATGATCCGGTGATTGCTGATCGCGCATCACTCCGGCCGCCTGCCTTTACTTCTCGCGCACACCGATAGCTTGCCTGCTGCCCGCCGCCCGTTTGCCCATCCAAGTCGACACGGCAGCACTGGACTCTCGCTGCATCCGACCCCCTTTATCACACGGTCTCCTTTCCAACCACGCTCCTGCGGATTTTTTCGGCCTCAAGACTCTGTTCATTCTATTTTCCTTTCCCTCGTCCTCCTAGCCTCGGGCTTTCCGGCTTTCCGGCTTTCGGGCGAACTTTGATTCAAATTCCACCAGCTTTTCTGAGTCCGATTATTATTTTCATCTCACACCACCACTCCCTATAAAATGAAGCTACTTTTCCCGCAATAAAACAGGTTTTTCCCCTCAGAATCTGAATAAGTTCGCAGGAGAGTTAGGAAGCATATTTTTTCATAAAGCATAGATCATGGAGCATAGAGCATACATTTGAGCACGTTTAACTACTCTGTCTCCTCGAATGCGGGAAGTTTGAACCAACGACAGAATTGGTTGCAAATGTGCTGCTTTGGGAATGCCTCAAACGCGGCGGGTACATTGCCTTCACCAAATATTTCAGCTCCATCTCCAATCGAACTTGATACCAGTTGTTAGATGGTCGGATCACAAAGGCCAAAGGACTCACGGGGTAGTCATAATCTGAGGATCCGTCAAAAGCTTGGAGGAACCTCGAATGTGACTTCAGTGATGATTCCCCGGAAAATGAAGTACTTACCTTGAAGATCTGAGAGGTAGACCATACCCTTCGTTTTGTAGTACTGGACATGTTGTGTAAATGAAAGAAAGGTGGCCAACAAGGAGAGCGAGCTGTCGGCAGTTGGGAGTTTGATGGGGACGGCGCTGGCGTTGTTGATGAACTTGTAGAAACCGTCTTTCTCCTCGTCAATGTACTCTTCAATGAGATATGAACGGCAAATGCTCGATTTGTGGTTGGCCGGAGGTCCGGATGCAGCCTGATGGACGGCCGCCACACCAGCATGGATGAAGCGGACCTGTGGGATTTCAAATGGGGGGGTATGAGGGGAGTTTTCGATGTAATTTTCAATGAATGCATATGTTAGAGCCATGAGGGAGCCGGCCCAAAGCAAAACATTGGCCTCCATGAGTGTCTTCCGAAATTCATCGGTAGGCATGAGGCGGGTGATCATCCAACCGGCTGGGTTGGCGCCGGTCGGCTTAGCACGGGGCACATACATTCTTTTGATAGCGACGGCCTCATTGAGCTTCTGACCGAGACCTTCTGTCGCAAGATGAACGAGGGAGAGGAAACCGGGCTGCGCAGTTTTGAATGTGCCAATTCCGAGGTATTTACCATCCTCAACTCCGAGGGAACCATGGGCAGCTTCAGCTGGATCGCAGGTAAAACCCTGGAACTTGCCAGACAGGAGCTCCCCCAGTGGGGGATACGGGATTTGGAAGAACTCGACCTGTTCAGACACAATATGTGCTGAAAATTATCAGCAAGATCATATAATTCCGAATAATTGAATACTACCTTGCTCCAAAACCTGTGAGTAAGAGGATCCACCTGCAAGCAAGGCCTCACACAATTTTTCACGATTAGGAGACTCGTAAACAGGGACTGCACGCCGTTTTGACTGTGGTGGGGTACGGGGGACAGACTCAGAATCCTAAAGTGTGAAGCGTGTCAATCAGATTAATTTCGTTGCATTGAAAATTAAATATACACTGCGTCGGCGCTTAGAGACTGAATTGTCGGACATGGACTGGTTGAGGTATCCGGTGTTACTTTGAGAACTGTGGAAGCTAGCGGTTCTCAGACTATACTCTGAAGGACCCGGAGAAGCAGGAGGAGAGTCGCTTCCCGAAGGCGAGGCGGACCGAATGCGCCGAATGCGAGTAGCAGCGGCCTTTTTTCCATGGCGAGAGGAATGCAAGCTCTATGGTTATTGTTAGAAATCGTGAAGGAGGGCTCGAGAGTTTTACCATCTCCGCGTTGAGCTGAACACACATCAGTCAAAATGTAGCGCAAAAGAGAAATCATACCTCTGTTTGGGCCACAAACTCCGTGATTTCCTCCCACAAGTCGGGATCGATGACAAGAGCAAGTTCAAATGCCTTGGTCGGTTTTTTGAAGGTGTTTACCCCATCCTTCCCCTTGGGCTTCCCAGTGAGGCACCGCTCGTAGAAATATGGCATATGCTGGTTCTCCTGCGCAAGATCAACCCAGTTCGAGATCTCACGCAGTACAACAGACTCCCATTTGATCGGATAATTCTTGAGTGCCCCCCGAGTCTTGGAATCCATTGTGTCAATTGCCATTGTCCGCAGTGCAGCCGGAGTGGATGTAGCTAGAACATTTGGCTTGCCTTCTGACAAATTCTGGGCGGCAGAGTTAATGAACTGGTGCCACGTTCAAATATTAATGATGAGGGCTCACGTGAACTTGTACGCCGTTTGGCTTTCCGCTGATCTCACGAAGCACTTTGAACCGTAAAGTTATCGTATCAGCGAGGCTGCCCTGATATGCCCTTGCTGCCCAGTCGCGCCGGGTCACACCATATTGTGCATGGGAACCTGAATATCCGTACATGCCATTCGGTGCCGGGGTGTTTGAATACTGCAGTTGGCTTGGATTCTGCCCAGCAGGTGGAATTGGCGGGTAAATATAACCCGGTGGGTAGACATTCCATGAACTAGGAACCTCAACACGAGGTTGGAGACCGGGTACAGGTGGAGGTAACATCAGCCCTAGGGAAATTGCGTCGACGAAGCATTAATAAAGACTGTTGTCGTACCATTGGAAGGCCCAGAAATGTCTACAAGTCCAGAAACTGCAGTGACTCGACGCACAGAGGGATTTGCACCTGGAGACACAGTCGGTTCAAACATCGTGATTAAGTACTAATGTCATATACCTTTGCGGCGTGCATCATTCACGCTCCTCCTCACATCCTGGACCTCACCACGCTCGAATTCTTTCCCTGGTGCTCCTCAGCAAAGAATCAGGTTAATAAAATGAACCACTTACGAGACATTGTAGCCGGCTGAGCACGGTAGTAGTCAATACACTTGGTGCAGACATGTTTCCCGTTCTGAGAATTGTAGCCACCAATGTAATGGCGTGGTTCTCCAGCGGCAATCGGTGCTTTGCATTTTTCCCGCTCGCAAACCGTCGCTTTAGTAGATGGTACATCCTCAGTAAACTGAGTAACCAATCCACTGTCGAGTCGACGGTCCATTGAGTATCAGAGAGAAAGAGAGATGGAAGCTGGCAGGAATTGAACGACAATGGTATATTGAAAAAATTAGTAGATTTAAATACCCAGTCTTACACCTGCCATGGCTGTGTTTTTCATTAACAGACTGCGTCGGTTTCAGCACAGGAAACCGCAACCAAGGATTTCTCCCACACGGAAAAATATCGCCCGTGCCTCTGCTGTGAAAAGCAATACAGGTTAAACAGCCTGGGCTGTGTTCGGAACCAAGTGGCCCGAATGACTGCGCCGCTACAGACTAGATGAGACAATCCTAACCCGTAATTTGCATACTTAAACCTGTGCATCCGCAGTGAGAGGCTGTTCCACTGCATTTTACTCTCTGCGGATAATGTAATCCAATAGTCATGTTGAGAAACTTGCGGTATAAAGAGAGGCTTCATTTATCTCTTCCAGTATCCACCCGGTAGCAGCGACTCAGGTGGCTGTTTCCCGTTTCAATTCTTGTCTCTCATCTTCCATGGCGCGAAACAATCAACATAAGCCACTTCGTAAGTAATTTTGTTTTGATTGAGGCTTTAAAACAGCTGATCATGAACGCACTGTAGCACCCTTGAGCCTTATTGGGTCCCATATCATGCGATATTGGAAAATGCAGAAAAATGACAAGCAGATCTTGGAACTGTTGAGGACCAGGCATCTCAATGGCACTAGATATGGCATCGGGTTTGTGTCGACTATCTTCGTGCAGACTATATCGCTGATGGGGGGAAAGACTTACTCGCTTTCGCGAAATTCGTGAAGGGATGGGTCTTTTTAGGTCTAGGAAGCAGGGCCATAATATAGAGACAATACGGGAGGCGATGCTTCGATTACGGGTGCAATATCCTAAAGCGGGCCAGCGAGAGATCAGTGGCCTCCTCTTTCACGAGGAAAATATGAGTGTGCCACGGTACATAGTAGCTTCTTTTCAATTTTGGACGCTTGAATTATCTGACATTTTACAGGAGTGTTATAAGATCTTACTTTGCCATATACGAGCCGGAGTTAGTCCGCCAACGCCGAGCAAATCGTCTGAAGCGCAAACGCTTCTGGGCAGCCGGTGGTAATGATATGTGGTGCGTAGATCAGCATGACAAGTGGAAGTACAAGTATGGCCTGGCGCTTCACTCCGGCCTCGACCCGTTCTACGGCTATATTCACTGGTTGAAAATATGGTGGACAAACAGTAATCCTCGCCTCATCCTCAGCTACTATCTCGATGAGGTGGAGCAATCCGGATGTGAGTCCAAATCTTGACCTACCTTGATTCAATCTGAAGTTGGTAGACATGCCGCTTGTTTCTCAAAGCGATCCAGGTGTCGAAAACTTCGGACTGGCAAACGGGCACACCCTTCTACGGCACTGGCATGATCCTAGCCTTAAAGGAACACTGCAACATCGTTGGATGAATGAAAAGAAAAATGTTATGCCAGAGATAGGTTGGTCTCAACTACGACGCCGGTGGACACCTGGATTTGAAGACATCCTCGACATTGGGGTCAATAATGGCTGGTACGATCCAAGCAATCTTCTGCAGGCGTACGTTCCAAATAAATCTCCATTCCAACCATCTGCTTATTCACGGTTCATGAAGTCTTGTCTTTCGATGGGTATTTATTCCCGGTAACGTAAGTTACTGGGTTTTATAGGGCGCCCTAACTTCAGCCACTTGCAGTAGATCACATTTTCATTACAAGGACAAACAAGGATCTGTCATAAGAGATGAGTCATGATTCGAGAACCCAGCAATAGACAACTTTTGGACCAAATTTTCCTGCCTGCTATGAGTGGAAAAATCTTCTGCTTCATGGATGCTTTTCTTCGATTTTTTGACTTGCGCTACAGATTGCTGGACTCCAAATGAGATTCACTTGATGTGTCATTTGTGCTACGTGGCTCACTACCGCCGGACGCGGCCATCATTTTCCATCTGAACGGGATATTCCTCGGCCGATAGCACTTCGAAGTTCGGCCGATCAGTAGTTCCCATCAGATTTCATCGCGGCTGTTGGTTCCGCCACCGCCGTCGGCATTTGCCGCTCACCGCAGGTGGATTAATCGTGACCGTGGCATGGGCCCTACTAAGGGGCCCTAGCCTATATTTGAGGTCCCAAATCACTGAATAAAATGTCTTGGGCTACTATCACTATATTTTACCTCAGCTATGTAGTAGAGTGCTCTCCAAGTGCTCTCCAGTCCCAGAATGCTCCCTAAGACTACCAATATTGGCATGAAATGGGCACACATGGATGTATTTGGGCTCATAGAACCTCAGAAATACTACCCAACTCATTGAAGACTCAGAATAACCTTTGAAACTATAAATTGAGGCTTGGAAAGATCATACAGAGGGATTAGACAGGATGCGCAAAAGTGGCATGCGGGTTTCAGAGCCGCACATGGCAATATATATTTTTTTAGCTCTCAGGCATGACTAGGAGTGCTGTAGACGCCATTTGACCACCAGATCCTCCTCCAAAGAAAGCCGCATGCAGTGAGCTTGCGCACCAAAAAAGCTGCATGCGGCTTTGCGCATCCTGTCTATTTACTGCTCGAGGTAAGTACTATCTGGTTTGGAATTGGTCTGACTATTACTTGGTAGAACATGCAGTTGGCAGGCCAGTGGACCTTAGATTGGTGCCAAACCACATTTCAAACACCTCTGAGCTCCATTGGTCCTCATATACCATGCTAACTAAGGCCTATATTTTTTGTTCCGCGGCCGGAGGCCCTCCCGTCCCAAAAGATAAGGAAATTCCTTATCTTGGAAGTCCCTTGTGACTTCCCAACTACTGGTTGCACGGAGCTTTGACAGTGGTACATTCAATATCTGAATCAGAAATAATAATAATAATCTGATTTCAACTTTTTTCCCGTTACCGGGCCCTGCCGCTCGTCGGCCTTACCCGCTTTATCCCATGGTTGCAGAAGGAACTCGATGCCTACAGAGAACGTGTCAACAATACCGCCAAGCGCGCTGACAAAAACAAAGTGCTCCCTCATGGTGTCCCCAGTCACATGCGTGAAGCTCCCGAGGAGTTTGGAATCCTAGATTTCAAGGTCTGTCCGACCTATTTCAGTTGTCCCATTGCTCAGTGCTTGGAACTCAGGTCAAAGTTGATCCGGATTCGGTGGTCTACGTTCGGAACTTGTATGCACCTCCCGACCATGAGGTCTTTGAACTGGTCCCCCCGGATTTCGCTCAACTGGCTGCTGAATTTTACACTCAAATGGGTCAGCCACCAGTTCTTCGAACAAATGTATGGGATATATATATGGGCCTTTTAACTCGATTCCAACACCTGGACAACATGCATCGAGTTCCTGCAGAGCTAGATGAACATTGGGGGTATACATTGACAATGGCACGAGATGATTATCAGGATGATATTGCACTGATTCCCAACTTGTCGCCTCTCCACAATGGCTCAGATGTTGTTGGGCTACAAGGCTTGAAGTATATGGGTGGCGTGAATAACGGACTAGGATTGAGTGAGTTCAATCTCTCATTTAATCGGCTGGTACTCAGTCCATATTCAAGATGAGGAACAGGCCTCCAAGCTTGATGAAATGACCAACCACGATGAGCCCTTGCCTGAGGGCGAAGCTGATTTAGAGGAGGGGGATCAACTGATGGCTTGGTTCTCCGATGAAGAGGATGAACCCGAGCAGAATATGTAGTGTTCGGATAATAACAAGATGTATGTAGTGACCTGCTTTATTCAGAAGCCAGGTAGTCACATCAGACCCTCTGAGCATTGTGCGAATGTGAATGCACTCGATGGTGCCTTTGGCGTGAGAAAAATGCTGACATTACAGTCGACTGAGCGATGGGCATGTCAGACATGTGTCCATTGCATTATGTAATACAAAGTCCAGGCATTCTTGGGGAAAGGAGCTCAGAAGGGATAGGCCCTTCTATGTGGTTCAAGCTAACTTCTAGAAGTGCTCTCATAATGTGCCGCCAACAAGCCGCCAAGAAAAGGAGGGTTATAAGTGGAATACACTTTGTGCCATTTCAGGGCCCATATCCCCCGGATACAATTAAATAGAGTCCAGTGTCACTATACAGATTCATGACACGTATTGGAATGTCTTAGACGCGTCAGTAAGCTGATGACGACGCGTCTCACGCGAATAAGCATACACGATCACGTGATACCGCTCCATGCTTCGGGCCAAGCGGTTCCGAAAAAGGTCTTCCTTTATCCCCTGGATGTTCTAGCAAGTACTTACACCACTTATATCCAGTTGGACTTTCAGTGCGATGCTACTCAGCTGGTAACGGGCGGGTGTCATCAGTCCGACTGCCGTATCGGGCAATCACCGGCCATCAAACGAGCGTGGTGCTCTGGCTTTCCATAGGACACCGATAACATCGTGGAATATGATTTGATCCCCGGACGCGCTTCAATGATTGTGATTCCATGGCATAAGGGCTCAACACTGAATATTTTGAATATATATGCTCCAAATCGACCCGATGAGAGGGACATGATGTGGAGGGAGCTTTGGAAAATTTGGCTCAACAATCCTCGAATACCCTTGCCCAACATTACATTAGGAGACTGGAATTTTGTCGAGGACCCAATGGATCGGATTTCCGGAAGCACAGAGTCAGTTCCAGAAAGTTATAAACGACTTAAGCACCTGCTTCGTCTACGTGATGGTTGGCGCGCAACATTCCCAGACACTCGAGACTATACCTGTGTTCAACACCGAAAAGATCCTCGAACTCATGAATTACACGACTCTTATTCAAGGCTCGACCGAATCAATGTGGATAGCCAAGACTATGATTCATACAGAGACTGGACTCCCAATCAAGCATTGCCCAGTAAAAAGTGACCACCGACTTGTGACAGTACAATTGACTTGCCGCCCAGAAGAGCAACCTGGGGAGGGAAGATGGAGCTTGCCACTATATCTATTGAAATCATCAAAATTTATGAAGCAAGTACAGGCTCTAGCAGCGAAACTATTGAAGGATCTCGATGAATTAGAGCGCTCTGAGCGTAAAACAACTCACAATATTCAAACTTTATGGGCACAATGCAAATTGGATGTCACAAGTTACGGGAAGTATTGTTCGCGATTCATCACAAACGAATCAACTCGTCAAATACGAACCTGGAAGGCTCAATTGGACATTGTCCTGCACGATGAGGAAATGCCTCTTGAAGAGAAGTCCGAGGCAATCTACATGCTGGAAACCAAAATCCGCAACTGCTTGGAAGACGAGGCCGAAAGAAAGAAAGCTGTGACCGAAGCTCATTATGATGTTGAAGGCGAAACATTACGAACAACATCATGGACGCACTCCGCAAAGGGCTACCATCCAAAAGAATCCATAAATGAGTTCAAGGTAGATCCCGAATTAAATGAACCTGTACCCCGATACGAAACTCGGCCAAAAAATATGGCAAAGATGGCAAGGGACTACCACAACTCGATCCAATATAACGACCAGCCAGATGAATACGGGAGGATATTGGCAACCGAAATTACTCTTGAGAAATGCAAGGTCAGACTGTCAGAAAGCCAATCCAATGATATGAACAAGGAAATGACACCTGAGAATGTTGGACGAGCACTGAAACTCTCGAATAATGGAAAGGCCCCGGGACTCGATGGGATTCCGTATGAATTTTACAAGATGTTGGACATCTTATTCCGGAAGAGTAAAGGTACCAACCAGAAGCTTTTCGATGTAATAGATTTTCTGACCAAGCTATACGTTGACATCGAAAAATATGGTATGATTGTGACGTGTAAATTCAACGCTGGATGGCTATGTCCTATTTTCAAGAAGGGAGAAAAATCATTGATCAGTAATTATTGTCCAGTCACCGTACTAAACTGCGACTACAAGCTAATGACAAAGACTTACTCTTTAACACTCATGAACATGGCCCCGTCTCTTGTGCATCCTAACCAAGCGGGTTTCATGAAGGGGAGAAAAATTGAGGACCAAGTAAAACTAGCAAAATACCTTCTGAACTATGCTGAGGCAGCAGAAGAGGATGGACTCATAGTCGCTTTGGACCAGGAGAAGGCGTACAATAGAATAAACCATGCATACCTTCTACGGGTCCTTCAACATATGGGGTTCCCCCCAAAGTTTTACAACACAATCAAGGCCCTATACACTAATGCCGAGACCGTAGTAATTATTAATGGAGAGATCAGTGAACCATTCATAGTTGTCCGTGGGGTTAGACAGGGAGATCCCCTCTCATGCCTATTATTCAACCTGGCTATTGAGCCGCTGGCTTGTTTGATAAGAGATTCCGAGCTTAAGGGAATCAAAGTGCCTGGAAAAAATGAAGAGCTGGTCATCTCACTCTTTGCCGATGATACGACAATATATTTATCATGTATTAACTCCCTGGAACGGCTCTGGGAAATTTTGGGCCTATGGTGTGCAGTATCAACAGCAAGATTTAATGAGCATAAAACGGTTCTCCTACCTTTTGGCCGACCCGCATATCGGGCAAAGGTACTTCAGGAGAGACGGATCAACAATCAGATGCGAATCGGGACAATTGCGGAAACAATAAGAATTATTCCAGATGGTGAAACTTGCCGCATGCTGGGGGCGTGGATCGGAAATAATGTGCCGTATATTACGCCGTGGCCCAGTGTGCTTGAGAAGATTAGCAGTGATCTCGAGAGGTGGAAAGTAACTTCACCCGGTCTCGAGGGGAAACGGCACATAATCAACATGGTCATTGGGGGTCGAACCCAATATCTGACCAGAGTCCAAGGCATGCCAAGAGACATTGAAGACACATTAATCAAAGCTGAGCATGTCTTCCTTTGGGATGGAAAAAAAGCGAGAATTGCACATGAGACAATGATTCTAGATATTGCCGACGGTGGAAAACAGATTCTGGATATCCCAGCAAGAAACGAGGCAATTGATTTATGGAACCTGCAATCGTACCTGGCACAAGGAGATGAACGCGCTACTTGGTGCTATTTTATGGATTACATTCTGACTAAATTTTTGGAGAAGAGCTACCTCAATGTCTGACCGGGACAAATCTTGAATGTGTTCTTGCAAGACATCCATATTCCCATATCCAACAAAACTCCATTGCCAGATGAAATTAACCGGATGATTCTGACGGCCCGAAAATATGACCTGAAATTCACGGAACTGTCAATAAGCAATGGGGTTAAATTGAAAATGCCGGTCTGGAAGCATCCAGCGGTGAATGCGACACAGTATAAACGAGCCAATCGACGTGATTCTGCAAATTGTCTCAGACTCAACCATAATGTTAGAACAGTTCACGATGCTCTTACAATTGCAAGCCGGAGAACCACAACATTGAGAAAACCTCACACATTAAATCCCTCGGGAATCAGCCGAAAGAACTGTGGATGCCCATTGTGTGTCCGAGATCGAATGGAATTGGACTGTGAACATCCAGGGGAATGCATCGAAACTGCTAAAATGTTGATAGATAGTATTACACAAAAATGGAACCCAACTATGATAAATGCTGACCTCTGTGAAGACCTTGCCCTGACAAATGACGAGCTGGAACTGAATAAAATGCCAATAGAGACAGATCAACCCATGGTCTTCGACCCAGATTTTAGCCTGTTAAATCTCGGAACCGGATTCCGTATCTTTGCCTCTGATGAATCGCTGAACAACATCTCCGCGAGGAGAGATGTCATACATGAAGAAGTGCCAAGGATGATCACATACTTTTTACATCCACAAATTTTACATGCCGGCGAGTTTGAGCCCGAGATCAAACTTATGTTCACGCGAGTAACTGATTCTGCACAAGAGAGTATGGCTTTATCCATGACTTTTGATAGGCCGGACATCCCATTGACATTTTCATCTGCACTTTTGGGAGGACTGCTATTGATACTACAGAATACTCAACGTCATACTCCGCTCCTCATTTGCGCGTCCTCTGACTTCCTACTAAGAGCATTAGTGAAGGAAAGAAACAAATATGAAAATAACTTACTACATCCTAATTTCCGGCTGCTGAAGGCCACAGTAGCCATGTTGAACGAGAGAGTAGCCCAAACACGGTTCAAGAAAGTGAAAGAGAACCTTGCTAAATTCCCTACCAATGCCCCGATCCAGACGGTTGAAATTGACACGGAAATTGACCTCATGTTTGAGTCTCCAGGAATGCTTCTATCGCGGGGGTCGCAAAGAGTTTTCACTAAGATTATACGCTCACTACGTCCAGCACCACACCGAAAATCGACTTTTGTGAATCTGGATCGTATTCGTTGCTCTGTCGAGGAAATCTGCGGGTACACACCATCTGATGCAATGATTTGGACATCAATTCGATCGTCGACAATACAACGACGTTCACGGGAGTTTTTGTGGAAATGCATTCACAACACCTTTAGAGTGGGTGATTATTGGTTCCATATGGACACTTTAGAAAGAAACGGCACATGTAATATTTGTAATGTGACTGAATCTTTGGAGCACATCGCTTTGGAATGCTATTCTCCCGAGCAAAAAATTATATGGTCTCTCACGAGACAACTGTGGTCAAAGAAATATTCGTCTTGGCCAACACTCAACTGGGGTTTAATCTTAGGTTGTAATCTCGTCAGATTTAACACAGTAAATGGTGCCATTAGACCCGAAAAAGGGAGACTTTTCGCAATATTGGTATCAGTGGGATGGCATCTTATCTGGAACCTTCGCGTGAACTGAGTCATAAAAAATCCAGATGTAAAACTAACCGAGGCTAACATCCACAATCAATGGTTGAAATCGGTGAATCTAGCCTTGCGACGTGACCGTATTCTCACGGATAAAGTTAAATTTGGCCCACTCGCATTGAAGAAACAAGTGGTACTTAACACTTGGAGTGGATTGCTTATGGATGAGGACTCATTGCCGGAAGATTGGACACTCACAGAGGGGGTTTTAGTGGGTATGTGGCCAATGAATGGTATAGGATAATTTTTACAGGCCAGAGTCCCACACTGGTTAAAACATTGTGCGTAACGGCATTTCCTCCTGGACAAAACTCACCAGCATGACTGGCCCAAAACCAGCAACACAAGCGGACAAACCTAGAATGCTTCTGCAGACTTCGTTTCGTTATTCCAAACGCTCCAAAAAAAAAAAAAAAAAAAAGGAGATCACGTGTTCGGCAAATAAGGACACACAATACGCTTTTCTCAACGCATCGCGCCGCATAGGTGGCTCCTCGCGCCTGTGCAGCCTCTACTTCTGAGATCACATATTTATTCCCCAATCTGTTCTACTGCCTCTATGTACAATTAGGTTCTAATCAAGAAACATTGTATTCGGGGTACTATCTTTCCAAGTACGAGGGTTCTTTCGGCGACGTTTGTGCTCCTGAATCTCGTTGGCTGCAGTCTCGATGGGGGAGAATAAATGATCCAATCTGTTGGCCATTTTTGGCTGAACACCAGTCGGGTTCTCGGCAATTTCGATTAATTCGGCGAAGCATCGTTTCAAGTAAGTGAGTCTGGTTGGCTGGAACCGCACCTAAAATATTATCATATTCACACCTTCAATCATGAGAAAGGATGGCAAGACTTACCCGATGTGGCTCCCCCTCTGTCTCAGACTCGACTCTGTCTTCGGCGGCAGGTGTCTCTGTTCTCTGTCTCGTTGTCGTTGGCATCAGCTGGACCATCAGCACTGTCAGCTACCCCGCTGAGGGCTGATGGTTGTCCCTCAGGACCCCCAGAGCTTGATACTGCCCGGCTATGGGACCTTTCATCTGATCTGCGAAGCGCAGAAATTTTGCGGGTGCCAGATCCTCAGCCCAATGTAAGAATCTCTACTTCTTGAATTTCGTCCTCCTCATCTGCGCTGGAGTCTCGACTGGGCTCGTCCGTGTCGTGAATCCCGGGAATGCAGTAAAATGGTGAATACCGGCGACGACGAAGATCAATAAAAAATTGCAAACTGGTTAGTGGTAAATCCTTGAGACGTTTGTTGGCCTCTCGGACTAGATGTTTGCAGATGAGGAAGCGGTTCGGTGCGAATGATTGGCAGTTGCAAGTCCAACGCTCGATGTCAGTGTGGTAGGTGCCATGCTCCCGACTCTCCTCCGCTTCCAATAATTCCAGCCTCTCTGCACGTCCTTTGGTGTTCCGCGCTGACTTCAAGCATTTAAGTTGCTTCTCAGTTAAGCGATGTTCATCACTGCGGCTCATGTCGAGCCACGCTGATTTCATATCAACCTGCCACTCCGCGGGCGCCTTCGGGCGTCCTACACGTCGCTTACCTCGGACGTAGTCCAGTGTTCGAGTTACGCGCGGAAGGAGATTGGTAATGACAATATGAGTGACGAGGTCAAGGCGTGGGCGATTAAATTGGGCCAGGTCCCGATGTTTAAGATGCTTCCAGAGACTTTCGACAATCATTGTCGTCTTGATCACCAGAACGGCATCACATGCCGCTCGTGCCCACAGACACCATTGGTTTGGAGTATACCACCTGTTCCACATGTATGCCCAGACTTGTGCCAAGTCATTTTCGAAGCAAAAACTGTGAATATCTTGGGCAGCACCCCGGTGAATTTCGTCAGCAGTGAGAAATGTCCCCGCCTCGTCGCACATGGGGATCGACGGGTGTTGGTGGAAGTGAACCCGAAATTTTTGAAGTAAGGTTTGACGAAATTCTTTTGGGCAGAACTGTGGAAGTGGAACTTTACTAGAAATGGGAGGATTGGGCCACACAGGAATCCGAGAGTCTCCAGTTTTCAGGATGAATACCGGTGGCAGACAGGTTTGCGGCACCACATTAGCCTTGCATTGATCAGAAACTCACGGAAAAATACCCAATGTTACCGCTTACCGGCTCCTCATCGGATGGTTGATTTTCATCTGAGGCTACCATCTCCATTTCAGCATCCTCCTCGCACACACCGTCTTCGACCCGGCCCGAGGAAACACCTGGCACCCATGTAGGATCAATAAAATCGAAGGTTCGGTGAGCTATTCGGGGATCATAAGCGGCGGGTGGTCGATCCTCGGCAAGACGTTTCTCGATGTACGAGAGTGCGTGGATGTAGCATAATTGGTGCTTTGCTTGTGGGATTTCCTTGCGAAAACCATTGATTTCGAGTGTGTCTTTGTCCGAGCCTGTAAACATAATATTCGCGCAGTGTTCTTTAACGTGCCGAATCAAGTGGCAGAGCGTGCGCTCTTTTGCTCCGGAGTCGGTCTCCTCCTCCGAGTGGCCGATGAACATGAAACCAAGAGGTATAGCTTGTCCATTGGCTTCCCCGACAATCCCATACAACTCGTGACCGAGCGCGTTTGTTTTCCCTGTGCTTGAATGTCAGTAGGGGGTTGAATTATTAAAAATGTAAAGTCACATGTGGAATCCATCGCAAGTTCCGCAATTTCTTCCCCAAAATCCCGTAAGATGGTGATGAAGCTGAAGGCAATGGCGACAATTCCATTCTCCTTCTCGATCGGTATTATCTCGATTTTTTCCCCGTCGTATCGCTCAAGAAGCATTGTGGCAGATTTGATTTGATCGGGGTCTAATTTCCAACGAGATTCGTTCAAGTGAGCCCATCTTGTATATACTTGCTTTCGAGTGATCTCCGTCGATGGATTCTCTCGTAAAATGCGGTCCCAAATCTGCTTGAAGGTCAGTATCTATTGTACAACCTCAATCTGGGAGTTACAGCCGACGGGGTTGAATTCTTCATCTCATCAACAATATTCTTGATCTCTTCGTCCATCGAAATATCGACATATTCACAATGGGTCAGAAAATGGGTCATCCGGATTCCAACAGTCTCGTCTCCATCAGCAACAATGATGTACAGATATCCCTGACAGGGGAAACGGTCCATTGTCGTACGTGCGCGCCGCTTTTTGGGATCTTCTGTCAATTTTTGCTTCGTGATCTCCTTGTTGTTTTGAGCACAGAAAAATGTGAAAGCGTGTGTGGTGTCCGAGCCCGCGCTCGCCTTCTTCTTCTTATATCTGGATGGAGATGGAGATCAACAGGCGGCATTGTTTAGAAAGTAAGTTGCCCCACTCACATAAATCGGTGACCCGTTAAATCCCATACCCGCTTGGCAATATTTTTGGCAGTTTCTGCCCCATCATCTGCCATTATTTCTGCCTCATCATCCTCCTCCGCGGGCAACACGACAAACGCGTCAAGTTCGAACGCCTCCTTGCCGTGCTTCTCGAGAAGACCCGAAAACTCGGCCCAGGACAGCGTGGGACGCGCCTCATGCGCTCGCGCTGTCGGACCGCGTCGTTTACCCGCTGTTCCTTCGGAAGATGGGTTTTCTTTATTGGCGTCGCGTGCATCACGCTTTTCGGCGCGTTCCTTTGCAGCCTTATCCGTGCACCTATGGCGGTCCAGATGCACATTTATTCCCGCCCCGCAAACATTTGACCCCGCCCCGCAAACTTGCCTTTTTTGGTCGCCCCGCGCGCGATTTTGCCAGTTTGATCCTGTCAACAAGTTTTGCGCCGACGGCATGTTCCGCCCCGCGCGATTTTGGCCCCGCGCGCGCGAAAATCCGAACTTCCGCGCGCGCGCAAATTTTCTTCGGTGTGCCCCCCGCAGAAAAACTCATGATGAGTAAAGGTCTGAGAACAAATTCGGTATAAGTAAGATATGAATGGGATCAGTAGGGAGAGTGTGACTGGTATCAGAGGAAGGTACTGAATGAAGAAGGTGTTGAAAATGGGATATACATGTAGTAAAGGAGGATAGAGTGTATGGGTGTGACGGTGGCGTGAATAATCAAGGGCTGAACGGGAACGCTGATGCAGATCCCGAAGGCAACTTCTAACATTTGGCATCGCGCGACGCGAACTACGTGATCGTTCAACTAAGTTATTTATCAATCCTGTCATTGTCATTCATCCACTCCTTTGTCGCCCTTGGCCTCCTACTTTTTCACTCACTCCCTCGTTGCATATCGAATCCTGGACCCATTCAAGACCCACTCGTCATTCATTGGTGCTTTTCTTAATAACTACGCAATCCACTCCGTCAATAATCATCTGCCTCTCAGTAGACCTCACCTTCCTCTCATATAGGTATGGCCACAGCCCTATCAATGGGCACGGTCGTCTACTTGTGATGTCACGATGGGTCCGAGCCGTGACTTTGGCCGCCGTCTCCCCCCCGAGACGGTACGGGATGGCAAAAAAAGATAGCCGACAGCCGTTCAATAATGGGGGATACAAGGGATCCAGGGGATCGACTTTGGGATTCTAAGGGTCAAGTCTATTCAGTCTGGTACACCCTCTCAATCAGCTTTCATTTGATAATTCTAGCGAAGGAAGTCAATTTATAGGTGACGCGCCAAATCAGATGATATCACGTGGTCGTTCTACCCCGTTCAAAAAATTCAGTGGTCCGTTCTCGGGGACCATAGTTAGTCCTATGTATTTTTAAGGTAAAGGTGTGAACTTATTCTTGCATTCTATTTCATTTTTGACTCTCAATCCGCACGAAAGAACACGAATACATTGACGACCGGAGTCAACGGGATGGACAGCAATTCTGCCATCCCGTACCCATCCCGTTGATTTATCCAAGCGACCCCTAGACAGGACAGGACGGCCTGCCGTTGACGGTCCCCGTCATACCTGTAAAGACAGCAACAGTGGGCATCCTAAGCACTCTGATACCAGTCACACTCTCTTAATCATCGTACGGATCCCATTCATACCTTTGCATAATTACTTATCCTAAATTGAATCTCAAACCTTTGCTCATCAAGTGAATGTTTGTGCGGGGGGCATCGAAGAAAATTTGCGCGCGCGCGGAAGTTCGGATTTTCGCGCGCGCGGGGCCAAAATCGCGCGGGGCGGAACATGCCGTCGGCGCAAAACTTGTTGACGGGATCAAACTAGCAAAATCGCGCGCGGGGCGACCAAAAAAGGCAAGTTTGTGGGGCGGGGTCAAATGTTTGCGGGGCGGGAATAAATGTGCATCCGGACCGCCATATGCACCCAGTGCACGTTTTGAGATACGTAAGACTTGTCTTTCGGGGGTAAGATGACTGCGGCCCAACATATTTGCATCGGGAGCATCGAACATTCGGATCTGCGCGTGAAGTATTCTGTCAGAACGGTACCATATCTTCACGCCACTCAGGTGTATATACCGGTCATAATCTCGGGGATAGTCACAATTAGCAGAAAGATTCAGCTTGGGGACAGGATATAGGAGATATAAGATGGTTCCTGAGTGTTCACGGTCGAGTGAGGCTGCACAGGCGCGAGGAGCCACCTATGCGACGCGATGTGTTGAGAAAGGCGTATTGTGTGTCCTTATTTGATGAGCACGTGATCTGCGTTTTGGAGGGGTGGTTGTGCCGGTTTCATGTCTGCCACCGCTAACAAGTTATATTAGGGACAGTCAGACTCGACGCTTCAGAGGCGATTAACCTACTCGCTTCACATGCGGGATACACCGGATAAGGAAAAATATTAACCTAGATGAAAAGGCTCCAAGAAAGGCTCCGAGATTTTTCCGATTGGTCCAGGAAATTTTCCTTATCCGGTGTGCCTCCTTCAGATGTGCTTCCCGAATTATTAAAGCGTGGGATAAGCACCTGATACCATCAAAGATGAGAATCGCCTTCAAAATAACCGCACGCCTGCGCTCGCCGTCGCTACGTGCACGCCGGCCGTGTCCCCTGCGTCTTGCCTGCGCCCCGCACGCCGCACGCGCACCCATCTCGCATCCGCGCCACGCATCCATCTTGCCTGCGTCCCGCCCGCCCGCGGCACCCTGTTTGCCCCGCACGCAAGCCGGCCGTCTCGCCACCACCTCTTCTCGTTCGTGCGCACGCCGCCCGTCTCGTTCCCCCTTAACACCACACACCTGTTTCGCTTGCCCGCATACAGCACGCCCAGCGTTCTCACGCACGCATCGCGTCCCTGCGACCGCCCCGTTTACCAGCCCCACAGTCGTCTGGCGCCTACATCGCCGTCCCCGCGCCAGCGCCGGTTGGCCTTACCGCACGCACGTTGGCCCCCGCTCGTCCGCTTCCCTCTCCTCGTCATCGCTGCGCGGGCCACAGCCCTGCGCTCCCCGCGCCACTGCCTTTCTCGGGGAGGGCATCGTCCTCGCACCCGTTGTCGTCTCCGCGCGCTCATCTTCCCCGCATGCACGTCGTGCCCCGCACGCATTTTCCTTGCGCCCTCGTCGTGTCCGTGCCCTCCACTGGCTTTCTCGGAAAGGGCGTCCGTGGGTTTGTCCCCGCGAGCTCGTCGTCCTTGTGCACCCCGTGCCACCGCATTTCTCCCGAGAACGACGCCCTCCCCTGTCGTGCCTCGCCACTTTGTTCTCGGGCGGACGACGACGTTCCCGTGCCCGACGGTGTCCCCATGTACAGCGTACCGCGTACCCCGTCCTTCACGACGCCACCTCTGCGCTCCATGTTGTCCTCGCACCTATGTGGTCCCGCGCACGCCATTTTTGCGTGCACCGCTTCCGTCCCCGCGGTCCTTGTGGTGACTCCCTCGGTCCCTTCCTTCCGTGGATGCCTTCCTCGTTTAATCCCTCGTTTTCCGTGCGCGCACACCTTTGCCATTCCCACTACCGTACGTAGCCTACTTACTCTGTCGTCTTTACTTGAATGTCTTCACTCTGTCGTGTTTACGCCTTCACTCTGTTTACTTACACATCTTTTCGCGCCGAACTCGCTCGCTCCTCCTCGGCCATCTATGAACTTCAAATGGCTTATATTAAAGTGTGAAAAAGTTGCCTCTTGGAAGGTGTACAGAGGTTATAGGTGCAGAGAAACATTAGTACTTGTACGGGGGAACACGGCTAAGGAAATCTGTGAAATATTTGCGCACGGCGTCCTTGTTCTCGGCAACCACCATACCAGACACGACCTCGCGTATGACATTGAGATTCCCATCGGCGCGGGCCTCGATTTCCCTACGCAGCTCCGGACGCTTTTCGAGGGCGAGATGCAGACGCTTGCAGACGCGGGAGATGTTCACTGCGCGGCGGCCAAAGGAGTCAACGGAGGCCGCGGGATGTATGACGGCCGCCAACCCAAACTGTAAAAAAGAAAATCAGAGCAAGATAAGGGAAAAGAATGGTGAACGCACAACTTGTCCGAGGTTGGAGATTTGGTTACGCGCGGTTGTAAGCCGCTCTCGGTCGTTGCGCAGGAATTTGTTCATGATTTCCCAGTGCTTGCCGTCTTGACTGAGCGCCTTGTGCTTCTCTTCGTCAGCCTCGCCCGGGTCAAAGAGCGTGGGGTTTTGGGCGATATATAGATCGCGGTTGTGTGCGCCCCTCTGGGTGTTAGAGAGCTTGTTCCACGCCTGCTGTGTGAACATCGTCTCGCAGAGCAAGATGCGTCCAGCGGCGTAGTTGTCGACACAGTTGGTTTTGATCAGCGATAGCAAATTCTGCTGGAAGTTAGCTAAGGACCCATGGCGGGACTATACACGCACCGACTCGGCGGTGACAAGTGCGACTGCCTCGCCAGGGACCTTGGCAGCGGCGGCGGCGATGGCTGTCTGGATGGTGACTTTCTGGTCGGGGTGGACACCGGCGGCGGTGAGAATCGGGCCCTAGGAAAGTGAGCAGAGGAACCGCCAGAAGGAAAAGACGCACCCAGCCTGTTTCGGGCGCAGCGAAGCCGCGCATCATGTCGAGGAGGATATCATTCTCGTCCTCCGGCGTGGCCAAGTCGGTTGGATTAAGGAGGAGCTCGACGAACTCATCAGGGGTTAGTGCGGGAGGGAGCGTGTCGGGGAGAAGTGCCTTAATCCGCTCGTCGGCAATGTCGTCCAGCTGTGCATTGGTCTTTTTGCGGGCCGTGTTCTGTTAAAAGTGAGTTTGGAAATAGGTAGGAGGCACACACACGCACGTTGCCTGTGTCCGTCTTGGACCTTTTTTTGGGCTCTGTCTCACCCTCAGAACGCCGTTTCTTTGGAGCAAGGGGGATGCCGTAGTCTTTGAGACGCTGGATTGCGGCAGTCTCGGTAGGGGACCTGATGTTCGTGTTTTTTATTTGATTCGTAAGGGTCTCGTAGAGGGAAAGGAGAGTGTCGACGTTGGTGCAGAGGTCACTAGGGTCGCTCATGGTGGTCAAGAGCAAGAGGAGATTTGATTGATGTGTGTACATACCGTGGGTCGCCATTCCGGATTGGGATGAGAAACGTGACCTGTAAACAACACCACACTTGACGAGACGCGCCCGCGTATACACGCGCCAATGGCCACATAACAATTGTGGCGCGCTTTGCGGCAGAGCCCACTGCTCATCATATTAAATGTGCTTGCTTATTGAATGAAATTCAACAAAATTCTCCTAAGTTTTTCTCTGACTAGAATGAACTTTGGAACTTGCTCATTTGAACAGTTTTAAGTTGATAAGCATATCCACCTCCGGAAATAAATGTAGTAAAAACCACGGAGCTCCTGCCGGTATCAAGCCCAATTCTCCGGCGGTCGACACTTGCATTGAGCCGTTTGAACCCCGACTTTTTCGGGATTTTGTGATAAGATAGCTCCAAGTAATATGAGTATCAACTACAACAACAATTCGAGTCTGATTGGTGGATCCTTTTTACATTTTTAGTACCTCTGCTTCAAGTTCAAAGTAGATCATTGGACCCGAAAGCACTAGATTGCAAGATTGCTGACGGAGAAACGGGTGAACATAGCCAGTGGCAGCGTCATTTGTTGCGTTGCGCCGTTAGTGGCGGCGTATCCGCGCTGGGTCGGCAATCTTCCACATATCTGGTCTGGCGACTCGGAATCACGGCTCAC
The DNA here is from genome assembly GCA_029289565.1 of Mycena galericulata. Taxonomy (NCBI): domain Eukaryota; kingdom Fungi; phylum Basidiomycota; class Agaricomycetes; order Agaricales; family Mycenaceae; genus Mycena; species Mycena galericulata. Next base: position 79,789 of record JARKIA010000220.1, read on the forward strand.
ATGTCAAAATGGATGCTGAAATGTCTTCGCCCAGTTTAGTTCTGAAATACATAATCGGAGCAACATAGTACATCGCGTACGGTCTCGCACTCTGGATTTCGGAACGGTGCTTGGGAGCCTGCAGTAATCGAGACTTGTTTCCGAGGAATGGATGGTCTTGGTGCGAAAGCTAGGCGCGAACGGAATATCAAAGCAATTATATTTGACAAAAATAAAGGTTATAGCTCCCAAGCGAGGTACAACGTCGGTAGGATGAGTACGCGTTCAAGAAAGCATACTTCGCATATGTCTGCATCTATATCCATGCGTGTAGATATTCTTTCTCGTTCTCGTCCATACAACTCGGCGGATATAGTACTGGAATGACGGCCGGTCAGAGTCATCTATGAAAATGGAAGAACATGCCAGGAGAGGCGACTAGCTACGAGTACTAGGTGGACAATCCCCATGCATAATTCCCTGTGAGGACGACCCATGAGCACGAGGCCGGGAGTCGTATAGAAAACGTACCTGTACAACGCGTCACGGAATCCGCCGCGGTTTCTCATCCACCGAAATCTTGTATGGGGACTTCGCAGGCCCATTGAAGACATATAGTATCCCAAGGACCACCAGCCGACCGCTCAGCCCCACTGCGCCCGCAATGCACGCAACGCTGACGAAAACATAGGCCGGATAAAACACGTCCGAGATGAAGAGTATCGCGCGATATGGGGAGAATACGACGACCTCAAAGATGAGTTGAATAAATACGATTAGAGGAGCGGTGATGTAGAGGAGCGCGGGGAATGGGGAGAGGAATACGATGGGGCTTTGACGACGAATGATAGGATAGCGAAAGTTGCGCGGAAAAGGGCCAGCACGGAGAAGAAGATTAGGGAGACGCCAGAGGCTAAGTACGGTAGAGCTCGGACTAGCACAGGCGAGTCTGGTGGCGGAACGACGGCGGGGAGGGGAGAGGACTCTGAGGACATGGAGATGCGGTGGAAGTCTGATGGCATGTGGTATCCACGTGATATTTCCGGTCCGACTCGAGCCGTCATTGCGCCTCCCGCTTGCCTCCCGCTTCCATCAAGTATTTCTCGGATTTCCGCTGCCAATAACCTGTAACGCTACCAATCCAAGACTCGAGATCTGGCAATCCGGCGTCCATCCAACATAGACTTCCGACAGCGCTATGCTGTGCATGGCCCGCTCAGTCCAACAGCCGAGCTAGCTCAAGAACTCCAAGGAGACCTTTGAGACGCGCCAGCACTCCTGCAGCGTCCAATCGCAACTCGAAAATCGAAACGTCGGCCCCCGTCTCGCCGAATTTGCATCTCATTACTACACGTCTTGATCCTCGATTCCTTTTCACGATATGGCGGCAAAATCTGACGCTGTTCGGCTGCCCTCGAGGAACGCGAACCCATCCCCATCGCAAGATGCGACAACTAACTCTTCTCTGGTGACGCATTGGCAAATCCATAGTCGGCGGAGTTTCGGGCCCGATGAATCGACGAGGGGTCCCAACTAAAGCACTTGGCTCCGCAGGTGAGTCACTCGAACTTTCTATCGGGAGCCCACTCCCGCTTCCGCAGCCGTCGGACATTCTCTTCCCAATTCCAATCGCCGCCGTAAACCCGCCTCGCAATTTACTTATCGTTACTTTCAGCACTGACTCGAACGTATTATCCCACATCTATGGAGCCAGCCCTCGGGGCACGGTACCGGGTACGGTTTCTCAATTTAATACTGTGGCGCGCTAGCGCTTGCACCGCCTTCCCGGGAGGGTGCTCGTTTGTTTTTATTTCTACAGGGGTAGGAGGCGAGCGTCTATCCTGCGACCGCGAAATTCCGGTACGCCTTATGGATTGATGGGGAATGTACCAGACACTGTCTGAATCTGAACTGATATCTACGACTTACCTGGATCCTGACGATTACTCTCTTTCCCGCACCCCCTACGAGTCCTACAACTAAGTATCGGTCAATTTGTGGCGCTGATCCTGAATTTCTTTTCTAGGACTTATTGCGGTGAAGCTGAACCCTGACGTGCTATCCAGCGCCTCTCTTTGCCGTACGCGCATGTACGCGACGCGACGCTCATTTATAGGACTGACTGAATGAAGCTGGATCTTGGCGTGCTATCCAGCGTACGCGCTCCGATTTCCACACTTGAGTATCGCTCAATCTCCCGCCTTGAATCTATTTCCACGACTGACTCGAACGTCCACCCCGAATCGCGTCTATCGTTCATTGAGCGTCTATATCGGTGAGAACATTTGCCGTACGCCTGATGAGACTCTGATTGACGGTGTCTGGGGTGTTCCCATGTTCATATAGTCTGATTTACGAGGAGCCGCCAGTGATGATCTTCTGATATTGGTTTCATCTCTAGGACTCATTGCAGTGAAGCTGGATCCCGAGACGCTATCAAGCGTTTCTCTTAGTGCCGCACGTCCTACGAGTTCCACACCGAACTATTTTGTCAATTCGCGCAGTCGTCCCACGCTGACTCAGGATTGATATCTAGACTAGACTGCATCGGCTCGAACGTCCTTGTCGTATACCCGAATCGCGTCTATCGAGCGTCTATATGGGTGAGAAGCCCTGTCGTACGCGTGATCAACTCTGATTCACTCTGTGTTGGATGTATCCATATGATGTAGCATGGTCTGATCCACGAGGAGGCACCATTGACGTTCTTCTCATTCTGGATTTATTTCTAGGATTCACTCAAGTAAAGCTAAATCCTGACGCTCTATCCAGCGTCCCTCTTTGCCGCACGCGCCTCAAGTCGTACAACAACTGAGTATCGGTCAATATCCCGAGCTTGTCCCGCGCTGAATATATTATCTCTAGCACTGACTCGAACGTCCTTGACTGTCTCTCCTTGCCGTACGCACAATGAGTTCCGCAGCTGAGTATCTGTCAATCCCCCTAGGTCGTCCCACTAATTCAATCTTATTTCCACGACTGACTCGAACGTACCTGAATCGTGACCCTGCGTCTCTCTTTACCGCACGCGCTCCGAGTGCTCCTCCTATTGAGTCATGAAGTTGCCCCACGCTAAATTTATTTCCAGGACTGACTAGACTCGAACGTAGCTATCCCGGGTCGCGTCTATCGTTGATCAAGAATCTAATTTGGTGAGAAAGCTTGCTGTACGCTTGATGAACTCTGCTTGACTATGCGTTCGATGTCCCCATATCATATTATCTGATTTACGAGGAGAGCCAGAATTATTTCTTCGACTCACTCCCGCAAATCTGGATCACGACAAGCTATCCAACGTTTATCTTTGCCGTACGCGTTACGAGGGCTACAACTGAGTATTTCATCAATTCCCCCAGTCGTTCCCCGCTGATTCGGAATTTATTTTTAGGAAGAGTTCTGTAGCTGACTATCAGGTCATTTTCCCCAGGTTTTCCCATCCTGATACAGAATTTCTTTCTGCGACTTATTGCAGTAAAGCTGGATTCTTTCGCGCTCTCTATAGTGTCTTTTTTGTCGTAACGCGCTACGAGCTCTACAACTGAGTATCGGTCAATCTCTCAAGGTCGTCCGATCCTGATTCGGAATTTATTTTCATTGTAACGCGGTACGCGTTCTACTGTACAACCAAGCATCGAGTCACTTTCCCAAGGTCGGCCGTACCCTACTAATTCGGAATTTATTTCCACGCCTGGTTGACTCAAGTCGAACGTCCCCATGCCTGAATCACGGACGAGCGTCTATATCGGTGATAAACCTTGCCGTACGACTTGTGAGTGACTATTCGTTGGACGTCCACACATTTATTTCCAGGACGCACTTCAGTGAACTTGGATCCCGACGTGCTATCCACCTTGGTGGCGTACAAGCTACTCCAACTGAGTATCGCTTAATCACCCCAGCTGAAAACATTTCTAGGACTGACCGAACGCACCTTCATCGCGGCTATCAGTGTCTATATCGGTGAGAAGCCTTGCCGTACGCCTGATTAACTTGTGAGGGACTATGAGTTTGACGTCGCCACATTAACATGGTCTGATTTACGAGGAGACGCCATTGATGATCTTCTGATTCTGAATTTATTTCTAGGACTCATTGCAGTGAAGCTGGATGCCGAGGCGCTATCGAGCGTATACGCGCTACGAGTCCGCACTTGAGTGCCGGTCAATTCCCCCAGTCGTCCCATCCTGATCCAGAATTTATTTCCAGGACTGACTCGACTCGAACATACCCGCGACTCTCTTTACCATACACTCTACAAGTCCTACAACTAAGTATCGGTCAATCCTTCAAGGTCGTTCCACCGTAATGTGGGATTTATTCCTAGGAATGGCTCGACCGTAGCTTCGCAGCGCCTCTCGTCTATCAAGCGTCTATATCGGTGAGAAAACTTGACTAACTCTGATTAACTCTCATTGACTATTAGTATGTGCTGTCACTGGATCTCCCATATTAATTTACGACGCAACGTTGATGATCTTTTCGTACACGAAATTCCGGTGTACCTTTTGGGTTGATCGAATATTTGATGAATTGTCTGATTCTGAAATTCTGAATTCATTTCTATGACTTATTAGGGCCTGATCGGGTCATCGGTCTTGTGAGGCCGCCCCCGCCAAAATCAAGCCAGACGGGCTTGATGTGATAGCCGTCCGGCTCGATTTTGGCAGGAGCGGGTTCGTGAACCCGGTGACCCGAGCAGGCCCTTAGAGAGTTTGCGATGCAGCCATCGGTGCCATCTGATGGCTGTTTTGCAGTGCGCAAGCAGATGGCTTTTCAGCCATATGGCTCTTCAACCAAGGTTCATATTGCCCATCATTGAGTGTGCCCCTAACTTACATTTGCTTTTCATGCTCCCATGTAGTCTTAGACCATGGTGAGACTTAAGATTCAGCTGAAAATACAAATATTACGTTGTTGCTGGCAATTTACGGGGCGAAAATGCAAGAGGGTCGGCTTTTGAGTATACCATGTACATCGGATGATTCTAATGAGAAACCCGGCTTTCAATGGAAACCCCACTAGCCGAGAGACCCCACCAAAAGGTCTAATTGAAAACCCCTCCGGCGGCACGTCAAGGCCACCGGATCAATTGATCCAAATCAAATGACAATCAACACCCCCATGCCGTCGATTTCCCCACAAACTCCAGAGGCGAAGAGTTGGGTCTTGTTTATTATTCCCTGAGGGTTATAAACCAGTAGTTTTTAATTCTCGTTTATAAACCGGCATAATAAACAAGCCCCTAGCGAAGAGGCTTAAGAGTCTGTTGGACTCAGAGTCAATTTATTCAATATTTTCAGAAAAAAGCTGTATGCACTTTCCGTAAGTTCCATACTTCTAAAAATGGGGTTTGGATCTGTTTCTGCTTATCTGTCGCAGTTTTTCGTGCTCAATGCTGGCATCGGGCCTTGACTAGCCCAGAACCCAGTTTCAACCCACAGCTCACATCGGACTGCAACCTCGGGCAGAGTCAGAAAACTCCGAGTCTCAGGCTGCCCTCCGCCGAAAAAATCACAAGTTGGTAGAAAATATAAATGTGCATTATCATGACAGGAGGGACAAAATCACTCTAGGATGACTGGGTTCCAATTTTGCTCAACTTTATGATTTGCCCAGACAGAGAATTGCAACACCCTTGTGGCAAGAGCAAGGCAAGTCTTAGTCTGGCAAGAGTCTTGAACTCTCGCGTCCATTGATCACATCAGTGATGGTTGATCTGCGGGCCAAATCTTCGGACCGTCGCCGGTGGGAGAAACCCCCAGAATATGGGTTTCCAAATAACACACCATTTTTTAGAGGGGTTTCCATTGAAAGCCGGGTTTCTCAGTAGAATAATCCATGTACATTTACTATGATATGGTTCATTTCAGAGAAAAAATGACAATGAAAAACTTGTGCAACAAGAGCCATTATCCATCAAGTTCCGCACTGCAAAAATTCCATCTGATGGCTCGGATGGCTGCATCGCAAAGTCGCTATTGTATTGCAGTGATCCCAACGCGCTATCGAGCGTCTCTCTTTGCCGCATGCCCTGCGAATTCCGCTATTGAATATCGGCCAATCTCCGAGTCCCACGCTGAATATTTCTCCAGGACTGACTCGAACGTCCCCATCCCTGGATCGCGTCTATCGTCTATCGGGCGTCTATTGGTGAGAAAGTTGCAGTACTGTACACCTGATGACCTCTGATTGACTACTTGTTGTAATTCGACGTCCCCCCGATTTCCGAGGAGACAATAGACGATCTTCCCGTCCACCCGCACCCGATGGGAATAACTCACCTCAACGTCATCAGGGAGGATGGCAGGTCACTGCGGCGTAGTTGACTGAACTTCATGGTCATGCGTGCGCAGTCTGATATATTTTTTTTAAAGTTTAAATGTACAGGAAATGGGAATGGGTCAGGGACCAGGGACACAGCAGGGCGCAGCTCACGTCGACGCGCCTTCATCTGAGCCTGGCGATGAGAGGTAGGTAGGTCGGTACTTGTTCTATTTCATTTCGTCGTTCATCTTGCCCCCACAAGCGCGACGCTTCCTGACTGGAGGGAAGGAAGTATATGCCAGCGCGAGGATTCCCAACCTCGTAAATATCTCTATGTCTCGCAATATACAGATTTATTTATTGTACACGATGTCCATCCTACATTCGATGGTATGTAAGTGGTTTTTGTTATAAGACTCGGGATTATAGAACGAAAATATGGAAGGTCTATCCAAGAGGCAAGCAAGCAAGAAAGGCAAGGAAAGCGAGGCAGTGGGTTGGGTGCGCATAGCATAAAAGAGAAGAGAATAGATAGGAAAAGCACCAACGAACGCAGTCCACCCAACTCCCTCTAATCGATGGTGATCCCACTTACAATCTGCCCAGGATGAAAAAGCTGTTGAACCTCGCGATTAGACCGGATATTTGGTTACCAAAAGCGCGCTTACAAAATGTAGTGGATATTCCATTCTCGACAGCTAAACCACAAGGTCTCTTCAACCAAGACCGCGACACTAGTCACAGAGCCGGTCTCAACACTGAAGCGAATTAGTTTATTGATAAGCCCAGCCGTGTGCCGGTACTGAGAAGTTCGTTTCCGGTGATTAAGCTTGCGCATGAATTAGCTGCGAGAGTATACGAATGTTGGTGGATACTTACTATGTAAACTAACGAAGCTGTTATCAGGACATCGCATGCGGCGCTCCCGCTGAGCCAAACTTTCCATTTGCGCAGCTGATTTATTTTAAATAACTGGGACATCTGAAATACACACCGTGATCTCTCGCCACAGAGCAAAGAGCTGAGGCACACTCCGCCCTCCGATGGCCAACTGATGATGGTGACGCTTAGTTGGATATGTGTTGAATAAGGGCAATGGAACCTACCACCATCATGCAGTAGAATGTCGCCGTAACTTCGGTGAGTATCACCTGGATGCAAATCAGCCCGATATGTGTCCCAGAACGCTCAAGGCAACTTACACAGCCGAATAATATGGGAAGACATGGATTTGGCCGTAGTTTCCATCGTTGACTCTGTAGCCTGTAGCCCAGACAGATTGGGCTCGACATGGCTGTATGAGATCAACTTGGGGGTTAAGAGTTGAACCGGGACTCAAGACCTACAGCAGTGCCAATATTTTGGTCGGTATGTTAGGAGGTATGTGTACGACTTACAGTAACAACGACAAGGTAATTTTCAAGTTTTATCATACAGAGAATTTAAAGTCACAATGTTTTGAGTTGAAAATGCAAGTCGCATGGGGCGGCAAAAATTAGGAAGCAATATTAGAGATCTCGTAGTGTACATAAGTGCTCGCAATCGTGATGAATGTGCCACTCCCAGTTGGAACGGAGACTTGCACAGTACCGAGAGGTAAATACCCTGAAGAACGAACTTCGCACGGAAGGAGAAGTCGGACGAAAGACGTACTGAGTTCTTCCTCCCTTTGAATAAAATTTACAAACTTAGGAATGGAAGATACCTCAGGAAAGGGTAACACAGCACTCACCATACAGAATTGCCTGGCAAAAAAGACTTGTACGAGTGACAACTTTGCGATGCGGAATGTGCGGACAAGTTTAAGAAGTTACGGAGTGGCCCCCCGAGTCCGAGGAGCTCAAATTTATCAACAAAAAGGCCAGGTGGACATCTAGACATTCCTGCCTGAGCTCTTTACGAATGCCGTGCAGTGAACTGGCTGGACATCGACAAGTTCATGCGGTGGTTGAGCCTAGCTATTCAGAGCTCTTCTGTCTCGCTGCTCCGACACCATTACACCCGGCCCCCTCTACGACACTTGCAGGACAGTTTCGATCAGCCCATGCCACTCAGTCTTCTCCTGCTCCTCCGACTTCCTCGCCGCTATATTCGACTATTTGTACTATTAAATTTAATTCTATGATGTTATTGGTCCCTTGGCTTTGACTATGAGGCGTTAAATCGAACTACATACTTAGGAAATAAACGTCGCAAGGGAGAGTCGACGTCCACATGTCACCCGAAGCAGGCGGCAAGAGTTCCGGAGGGCGGGAATGGGCGGGAATGAGCGTGACAACCCCCAGTAGAAGTAGAACGAGCAAGTGGAAGTAGAAGTCACTTCTACTGCCACTAACCGAGGTCTGTGGAAGGAGAAGTGTATTTAGTAGAAGTAGAAGTGACTTCTACTTCTACAACTTTGGTCATGCCTCCACAATTCTTGAGTTTGAAGAAGAACTTCCTTTCAATCGCGAGAGAATTGAGTCACAGTGGGCGGAATGAATACAAAGTCATGGTTAAATGTAATAGCGCAGGGTATTGTTAGGCTACTACATTCAACTTTCTTTACCCTACGACAATCCGAGAAACTCGTGCCAGTCCCGTGCCTGTTGAATCATCATCAACATGACACCATCATCTCCCATGTCCGCGTGGGCCCTTTGAAGTCTGTTGTTGTCTACCTCCGGAGCGATTTCCGCCGCCAAAGGGTTCTGGCTAAGTTCGGGAAGGAAACGGCGCTGCAGCGCCGTTGCTACATGCCGATACTGGCCAATCGTGAGTTGGAATCCGAAGCACTGCTTTGTCCAGGCCTTCAATGCCGCGCTCCGGGCGCCGTAGGTGATAGTTGACCCCATCGACACAAACAAGTATGACTCGTAGAGCTCTCGGAGTTCAGCATGGTGCAACGGGCGTGAATCGCTGAGCAAAAGTCGCAGTTGTACGGGTCGTATGATGTGTACCAAGATGAACATGAGCTTGGCGACCACCGGAGGAAAGACGAAGGTGACGGGGCCAGTGACACCTTTGCGAGATAACATTTTATTCGTCGTCGATTTAATCCCGACTGTGTTGCCGGCCGGGTTGAACAAGAGATTGTCGAGGCGGAACAATTCTTCGTCTGTGGTTCGCGGCGGGAGCCCTCCGGTAGTATGCATGGCCGATGCGAGGCGAAGGGTGGCCTGGTGTACCACCATTCTCCAAGACCTTCCCGCCTGTTTATCCCAGGTGATTTTGGAACCGTCAGAGGTGAACCCCATTTTCCCCTGTACCAACAACTCCTGTTGGAATCGCTGCGATTCCACACTGGTCAAGTGCCCACCACTCGCAAATTTCTGGAAGTCGATCGAGGGGCACAGTAAATCGAACGGGATTCCACAAAGGACGTACTTCTGGAAGTAATTTTCTAGGCCCACGAGAGCTTTTTTCGTCATGGCAGGAAGCTCTGCCACATTGAGCGACTTTCCCCACGCATTGAGGATGTTATCGCCTGTCCACGACAGCATTGCAGGCCGGGGGCAAGACCTGGACGCAATTGACCACTGTCGCATGAGGAATCGAACTCCCGAAAATGGTGACACGCGATGATCTGCAAGATGCTCCTCGCAAAAGGGAATGATCTGCGTTCTGTGGATTGGACCATTAACATACTTAGATCTACTGGGCGCCATATCTGCACTTACCGAAGGCCAATGTCGGGGGAAGAAGACCCCCGAATACGGACAAGTCTTTCAAGGCCCCGCGCGCGGATTGCAAATTGCGCAGGAGCAAGCAGGAAGCTCGAAAGGTTCTTTACCGGCGCCCAGTCACCAGTTTCTGTCATGCAGAACGTTGCCAGAAAAGCCACAACCGGGCTGCGAAATGGATGTCCAACGTCTTTCATTGCGACGGCGGGAAAGTAGAGCACGTCTAGAACTTCCTGGACTTGCTTTTTGAGGTCTTTCTGTCCCGCGGAGTCTTTCAAAGCAGCGCGGAGCTTGATCACACGTTCCTCCAACAGATTTGACAGTGTCAGAGGCCACGGCTGTTGGTGTCCACACGCTTTGATCACCGCCAGGAGAAGCATCCGCTCACGGCGGAGATAGAACCGGGTGCTCTCTTTTTTTCTGGGCGCAGTGAAGAGCTGCTGACGATCACCAGGGTATCTGTACTGCGAGTCAGTCATTGCATGAAGTAACCGAGCTCGCGTTTACGCACCGGCTGCCCTCCATAACTTGTGCTCGCAGAATCTCAGGTGCAAGTTCCACCGCCTCAACGCTTTCCATAAAGCTGTCGGTGTGCGCGGCGTGGAGTTGTTCGACTTCGTTTTGTGTCAGTCCGAGGTCAAGCGGTTTACGCGCTCCGATGATGTCAGATAGCTTGAAGTCCCGAAGAAACTCTTGCACTTTGGAGTGGTGAAACACGGCATGGAAGTTGTTGGACACGAAATCGGCTTCCAGCGAAGCGCGATGGTCGGCTAGGAAGAGTTCAAAATATTGGTGCAAAAAGCTTGAGTCCGAGACGTCACTGCCGATTATTGTTGGGGCAGCGACGGACGAAGGTTGGGACACCTCAACCCATCGACGTATGTGCGCGTTGTTGGACAGTGACTGACCAGGGCGCACAAACGAAGTCGAAGCTTTCGTATGCCCACAATTGATCGTCGCGCGAAGAACATGGTCTTTCCACGTACACCTCCACGTGGTCGATATTCCCTCCAGAGGCACCGGAGGTTCCGGTGCGTTGGGGGGAAGAATCCTGTCAGCAGCAGCATGCCAACCTGCAAAGTCTTTCTTCTTGGGCCAGCGCGCCAGATTCATAATATCGGCGACCCCAGCGACACCGGTGCCGGGGGAGGAGATCAGCTCGCTGGCAATGACATCTGTAAGCCCGTTTTGTTCCGCCTGCCGTTGAGTCATCATAACATTGGGTCCCGCGCCTGAGCAGCTTTTGAGATGGAGAGGAATATGCAGTAGTGGGATCCCGGAGTGACATCGGTCACAGACGACGACTTTTGCTCTGATGTTGAAGCTCATTGCAATCTGTTGCAGTGCGGCCGTTGTAATGAGCTCAGATGCGACAGGGACTTGCATCGGAGCGGCCGTTGTGATGAGCTCAGATGTGACAGGGACTTGCATGGGATGGTCGAAAGTTTCATCCACGGGTGACTGCGCTGGCTCGGATCTGCCGTTTTCTCGCTCATTAAGACGATGAAAGCCAAACGAAGATCTAGTACGCACACAACCTCTGTCTGAAGCTCATCCGTCTCGAGAATCTCCAACCGCAGATCAGCGGTATCCTCTGATAGCACTGTGGATGAGTAATGCTGTTCAAAACTAGCGCATAAAACGAACCGCACCCTCTCCGAAAATCCTGGAGTAATCCTCAAAGAAACCAGCGGATGTCGAATCGATTTCATTCAGGAGATCCGCTGGTTGGTCGTATTCTGCATCTGCATCCTCACCCTCGTCGATCTCGTCTTCTTCATCTGCATCCTCACCCTCATCGATGTCATTGGAAGGCGCCGTTCCTGAACTTGTTAGCGGTTTGTTGGAGTCGCGGTGCAAGGGGTTTACCATCCGAAGCCAGGGCTTTCCGAATTCCAACGATCTGTCTGGCCGTTAGCTTTTCAGAATTGGATGTTGGCTCTGTTCTAGCGGGCCACAATCTCAGTCGAGACCAGGAGAACGAACGAAAAAGGCGGACATGCGTATATGGCCCTCCCCAGTATTAGTTATGATTATCACTCGTTCCTGTGGTGAGAGAAAGCCTGAGATGAGGCTGTGGTAAGCGTCAGCCCCCTCGTCGTCCTCGAGCGCCATGGGTTGGGTAGCCCTGCGACCAAGGCTGCGATGAATGCAGCGTCAAGGGCGTGTGTAGGCGGCACGTGTGCAAATCAAGTCCGGTCGAATGGATTGGCAACCGAGTTCCAAGGCCGAGCCTGCTGATTGTCAAAATGCGGACAGTGACGGTTAAGTAAACCTGGACGCAATTACCTATTCAGAGTCGAAGTTAGAGTGCCAAGTCGCAAACAAACAGCCGCATACAACTCCGCTTGCTTCCGTTCATGATGTCATCCCAATGTCATTCCAATTTAACGCGACATCTCAAGATCTCACCTAGCCATCCGTCGACCTCGCCTCGCCCGGCAGCCAAACCAGCGCTCACCGTGCGCGCCTGCCCTCACCCTGCACAAACCCCGCGGGGTTCGAACCTGTATTCATTATTCTAGGGTTGTGGGTTTTGCTCGCCATACGTACTTTGTCCGATTTAGGTGCGAAACAGAGCATGCACTATGTTATTGGTTTACCGATCGATCAGCTGATCATGCCACTGTTGCCAGTGGTCGAATGAGAGGAGGATCTCCCCGGCATTCAGCCCACCAACCCCAGTGAAAACCCCGGCGCGGGAGGTATTGGCAGGTATCGACAGGTATCGTGCTGTCACCAAAAATTGTGTATTATGAATTTAAGAGGAATCCCGGTGCCTCGCGATACCTCACGATGCCTCAGGTAGCAAAAGTGGGAGCAAAAACACTTGATATATTGGAAAATATCGGCAGGCACAGTGGGGTATCGTACTACCTCTGCTGACCTTAACCTCGCTCCGCTGCTCCTGCTCCCCACCGTGCGCTGCCCGCCGTGCGCTGCTCCGCTCAGGCTGCCCCGCCCCCTCCGCTCCGCGCCGCGCTAACCGAGTCGCGCTCCGTTCCAGTCTACCTCCGCACCCACGCCCCTTCATGCCGCTTGCGTTCCGTAGGCGAGAGGATTGACGAAGAAGAATTTCCAGGACATGGAGACGAACGATGGACGAGGGCACAGGCGAATTCGTGTTGGGCATGGACTTGGGATGAAGTGCGCACTGGCACTTGTAGTTATCGACATGTGGTCTTTGAGGAAGAAATTAGGACAACGCAATACAATGGAACAGAAGACGCACTTGGAGTGGATGATACACACGACAGACGGGGGCTCTAAAAAATGGGTAAGCGCAAGACACAGCACCAGATGCTGGGGCCGTGATACATCGCGTCCTCTGATCTGAATCCTATACGCGATGTATCAATCGTTCTAATCTGAATCCCTCGCGATGCATCATCTGAGAATGCCTCCTGTTTAGGATCAGCCAGTGTCCAAGGCTACTGTACCTTGCGAGCTCGCCGTTGATCGCGTTGTTGGCTCGCGATACATCGCCTTAGAGCAAATCCCCTTTCAATGCACAGCGTCAAAGACCTCGAGCTCGTTGTCCACGGCATCTTGCTCGAGTTTGGTCATATTTGGCTTGAGCCTGGGGCTTTTCCCAATCCGGAAATCAGATTCGATACGTGTGAGTACTAGAAAAGACTACTGTCCACCTATACCGTCCGCATATCGGGAGGCAGCGGTCTCGGGGGAACCGGCTGCTCGTCCTCCAGCTCTCAATCTCTTGAACCAGGCGGCGCGACGACGGCCAATGCTGCGTCGCCATTCAGCCCACCGCCACGTACAGGAACTGGATTGCACGTAAGACACACGGTACGCGAGCGCGGGATGCACTACAGCATGGCAGCGTGACGCCAGTTGCTGGTGCCGGTGCTGGTGCGGGCTCCCAGCGTGTCCCAGGCGGACGAGCGAGGACGGCGGACAGCTCTGCAGCGGCACGGACGACGCCGCGACGGCTACTGCGGGGACGACTTCCTCGGCGCGCGATACCGCTCCTCATCCGCCTCCTCCCCCGGCACGACGACCCCACCCCCGAAAACTCCGCACCCCCGCTCCGCCTCCGCATTTCCTTGTCCACCCTCGTCGACGGCGATCCCGTGCCGGAGCAGCGGGCCCGCGTGCTCGCTCTCATTCCCGCTCCGGTGCCCGTTCCCGTGCCGTGCATACGCGCATGCGAATCGTGCGGATGCGGGAAATGCGCCGTGAGCAGCTCCCCGTACGCCGGGCTCCCCTCCATGGCCCAGGATACCCCGGGAACGTCCCACTCGTCGGGCTCAACAATTGCTGCTGCTGCTGCTCCCCCGTATGCATCCCCATCCCCATCTTGCGCCTGGTGGACGAAACCGGTGAATGCGACGTGTCGTGCTCTCGCTCTCGCTCTTGCGAAGCCCCGCTGCCCCCACTTCCATCTCCGCTAAGCGCATACACATACCCCCGCCGCCTCACGCGCCCCGCGCCCCGCGAGAACGCTTCCTCCTTCGCGTCCGAGGGGGACAGCGCACTCGGTGCAGCACGCGCACAGTGCATGCGCCGCACCTCCCCTGCCCCGCCACCCAGGCCTGGCCCTGCGCCGCGAAAGGAAGAGGCGAATGCGGAGGGGATAACAGATGCGGGGGGGGAGGAGAAGGGGGAACGGGCGGCACGGGCTGCGAGGGCGAGGGCGGAAGGGCAGCGCACGCAACGTCCGGCACGCCATGGATTACGACAACTGTTAATTCTGCTGCTGTTGTTGGACATGTAACACACGGGCCAGCAACGCGGTTGTGCGCACCTGCCCAATCTGCAGACGCGGTCGTCTATACGTTCCTCTACCTTGGAAGGACACGCCACATAGTATAGGGTCCATTATGTAGTGTACCCGTGGATCGGCCGCACGGATGGGCCGCACGAACGAAGATGTGGACGGGGTAGGAACGGCGCGAACGAACGCGCCTGCAGCCCCAAATCAGCACCGTGGAACACGAAAAGTACAGGTACGAGACGCACTCAATCCTGATTAGAATCGAATAGAACATTTAATCTTCTTGCCAGGGATGGGTTCGACGATTTGCGAGCACGGAAAGAACAAGACGTAGTGCATGCTGTTGCGCTGCAATGAACGGTTGGAAGGCCGACTTTCTTGAATAGGAAGCTTTAGAATAGTTCAAGGAGGACCCTTGCTAAGATTCAGAGGGCTGGATGCCAAGGAGAACGGCATAGCAGGAAAAGCACGACGGAGTCGAGCGCAAGAGATGTCGTTTGATCGAATCTAAACAAATGAAAACAACCGATTTGGGCGTGGCCGGACACAAAAGTTTCGCTCTCGTGTTGCATGGATAATGCGAATTTAACAATTTTGGGGAAACAAAAGTTCTTAGATTTCCGAACCAGTGATTCCTATTGACTTAAACTATATGGTTGTCGGAGGTCGAGGGCTGGCAACATACAGAACAGGTTCTGGTATGCGATAGAGAGGCCATTTCTGTAGGTATTCCATCCCCAAAAACAATATCCTTCACAACCAGCTCGGAATATATCAAAAACTTGGAGTATCAAAAACTTTTTTTTTCGAGCTCACATTTTGACCACTTCAGAGCCACCGTTTACCATGTACGGCGGTATCTCAACGTGGTCTTCCTTTATACTGAGATTTTTTGGGTATGAAAATTATTTTTATTGTTGATATACATCGATTAACGAGTCCTGAAGCTGTTCTGCACTCATCTCCGAATGCCTAGAGGTCAAGAGATCCCCGGACGTACATAGGGTATGTACTGTACTATTTCGACCGAATGTTCATTATTTTTGGATTTTCGTCGACCGAGGTGACCGATAAATTTTCTTCTGAATTATAGCGGTTTTTAGGCACATCAAAAAAAATCGGGTGTCACCGTCACCTGAACATTTGGTCGAAATAGTACAGTATGGAGGAATGAGTCATAAGGCTGGCACCGTGCAGTCACAGGGCTGGTAGCAAAGCTCCTGAAGAGTTTCTCGTATTTCTCAGTCTTCTTGGTATCATATTGAATGAGATCTGCATCTGTATACGACGTCAGGTGTCCAAGTAAAGGGGGGGATGAAGAGAGACACATATCCAGGACATATCCAGGCCAAAAACGATTTCAAGCGACGTGAAGAGATATATAGAGGACACCTCCGAGTTGGGGGTACCATGATGGATGATCCAAAAGGAAAAACACGCTCAGTGTACAGGCAGGGCAAGCCAACGCGACGTTGAAAGAGAATAGGCGCCGCGAGCGCTTAACCCACCCGAAACAAAATATCGTCCCAGAGGCGTGGCAGTGGCTGATTAGCAATATAAAGTGGGTGGAAAACATCTATATATATGTCTTCGGACGCAAAGCGACATCCAAGAGGTAGAAGGTACAGGAATGTGGTGGAAAGCCGTGATTTTTCGGTGCCACAGAACCGCTCGCATCGGAAGAATGG
Organism: Mycena galericulata; assembly: GCA_029289565.1. Lineage (NCBI taxonomy): Eukaryota > Fungi > Basidiomycota > Agaricomycetes > Agaricales > Mycenaceae > Mycena > Mycena galericulata. The sequence continues at coordinate 96,117 of JARKIA010000220.1, forward strand.
AATGCATAAAGGATGCAAAAATTGGGGTGTGAGTGCCTATAGGAGTCCTCGACATTATTGAGTACTCACCAGGATTATCGGTGCAGCGCACGGGCTCGTTCGAGCGGGACGGCATGCAGGGAGCCGGAATGATCCAGCGGAAGAATGGGATGGGAAAAATGGCTGAAAATTGGGAAGTAAGTGCCGGTGGGATGACCCAGGTTGTGGGAACATGCAGCAGGCATATTTGCGCAGCTAGCGGGCGGTGCGGGCCGGAGTGCGTGCGGGGAGCCGGAGCGATACAGCGGGACGACGGAGACAGGCAATGAAATGAGAGTAAAGGTTCAAGTACAGGTCTAGTGCCCCAAGAAGTTATAACACACGCTAGGTGTATCGGGGTGGTGCGTGGCGGGGGCACCCACTGTGATTCAGGAGGACGGTGGCACCAGTAACAAAGCAAAACGTGTAGATAGGTTGTATAATGAGTCGCCAGAGCACCAGGAGCATCCACGAAGCGGATTCGAGTGTTGCACAGGCAGGAGCAAACGGGGGAGGGTCGAGCCAAAGCCGAGCCAAGAGGCCGCACCAGAGCAGATATGGGGCCCCAAAGGCTTCCTTGCGTAATATTTGCATTATCGAAAGGTTCTGGAAAGCGGGCACTGCTGGTGGCGAGCGAGGAGGGCCAAACGAGGCGGCGGAAGTTAAGAAGGGTCCGATCATAACAAGAACAAATAACGCGATCCCGTCCTATTTACGCGACATTGCTACACTCGCTGCACCTCAAGCAGACACTCGGAGGGCTTGTATACACATTTGAGTACTTCTTCACATATAAGCCATGTTTACTGACAATCTTGGACACTGAACAGACCTAGGGCAAAAGCACCGAAAATGGTAATTACCGCTACCCGACAGCGCCCCGCCGTCCAACCGACGGGACAACGCCGCAGTCTGATCAAATAATGATCGCGAGCGCCCGTATACCAAGACTGCCCGGAAAGGAAGTCTCTCTAGACCGATGCATCGCGAGGTCCTCTCATGAGAATGATTGATGCATCGCGCATAACGTTCTCATTAGAACCTCGCGATACATCAAAACCCCAGATACCCCTGTGGGAACGCCAGCCGTGCAGGGTCGGGGTAAGTGCTGTGAGGGAGTAAAGTGAGCGGAGAGGAGGGAGCGGGAGTGGGAATGGGAAGAGGGAAAGCAGAGATCGTGGAACGGGGGAACGGCGAGGTAGGCGGCGGGAATAGGGGAGGGGCGAGAGGGAGGCAGAGCGGGAGTAGGACGAGAGAGTACGGGGGAGGACGTGGCGAGAATGAGAGGAGGGGATCGTGGAGTGAGGACGCCATCACCGGTGAAGGTGCGCAAAGGCATGGGAGAGGGAGAAACACGGGGACGAGGAAGGAAGGATGAACGGTGATTTAGAAGAAACGAGGAGGCGGGCGACGGAAACTTGTCTTGAAAGTATGCCTCTAGACAGCAGGCGTACAGACTGTACAGCTGTATGGCGACCTTATATGACTTCCGGCGCTCCAAGGTATGGTCTTTCGGTAAATCACCCCGCCATTCAACCTGGCTGCTGGGATCCCGAGCTGTTCAATTCTAGCCCCCGCTCTTGTGCGACATTTAAGCGGAGCTTTGAAACTTTGCAACTGACTGCCCACTCTCCCTGCCCCACCGCCCGAATCCTCACCGCCTCTTTTTTTGGAGAGTGGAATAAATACTTGTCGCAAAGGACAACGTTCGAGAGATCCGGGCAGGCATGAAGAGTAAGTCCCAGCGGGTTCGTGGATGTTCTGAGTAGAGTGGATAGGTTATATCGACAGAGGGGTAATCTAAGAGCTGCCGGTTGGACGAGAGGCAGTGGACAATGAAAAGGAAGGGCCGCATGACGTCTATAGTGAATAACGCGCCTACGAAGCAGCAGCCGCAGTTACAGATGCTGCGATGGGGATCACGCAGCACGAAATACCTATGCGTGCAGTGGAAGGTGCTTTAACGCGAGCGCTGAAATCGCATCATGCGATAATATTGTGAATTGCGGATCGAGCACCTTTGTCAATGAGATTGAATGCTTTGAGGGGGGACAAAGGATTCCTAGCGAATCAACCGTGGGCAAAGGCTAAATGGCGCAGTGACGACCTTGTAGATGTGTTCACAGCAAAAGGGGCCCGTGACGGGCACGGCCGTGGAATCCACGGGCAATCCACGGCACGGCCCGTGCTCTCCACGGCCGTTATGGGGATTTCCAGCCCTCCGACGGGACGGCACGGTTCACGGCACGGCCGTAACGGGTACACGGCTATTGTTCACATATTTTCATGAGCTGTTGTTGATGTAAATACTACCTGAAGGCCTCTAAAAATTGTGCAAAGGATTGTCATATTTCGCAACTTGATATTTGAATATAATGAAGCTTTCACCAAGATGCTGATGAGCAGCGACAGACGCTGACCACGGAAATGATCCGGTGATTGCTGATCGGGCATCACTCCGGTCGGATCTTGCCTTACCTCCCGTTCTCGCGCACCCCGACAACTTGCCCGCTGCTCGACGCCCGTTCTCCCATCCCAGTCGACATGTCAGCATCGGAATATCGCTGCCTCCGACTCTCTTGATCACATGGTCCCACTTTCAACCACGCTCCGACGGATTTCTGTTAGAGAAACGGGTACATCAGGAAAGACCTCCTTTGGCAATAAGGTCAAATTGCCCCAAAAGAGTTGGCAATCTGGCCGAATTCCCTTGCTTGGGTCCATTAGCTTTCTAGTGACGTTCAAAATAAATTAGGGGAAATAAGAACTTAGTTAACTTGTATTCACAACAATCGGTATGCATCTGACAGGCCAGTAGTTGCTCAATAGTGATAGGATTTAGAACACGACCCGATGTTATTCACGAGCTAGTACATACATGACATCATATGTACAGCTACAGGACAACCACACACAAAGCCACATCGCCCCTGGCTGGACCGGAACTTGGGTAGTATGTGGAGAAGCTCAAATGCGAACAATACCCTGCAAACAATGTATGTTAGTATACAGTTGGCAACGGAAAATAGCACATACATTAACATCAGCCCGATATGTCCTACTCAGCCAAATAGAACGTAGTAGAGGGACGCAGAAGGGATGTGTACTGCTCACCATAGTTAGTATCGGCAATAGCTCCGACTGCTGTGTGAGACAAGTAAGGAAAGACCCAACTGAAAGAGAGAGAGACACGTACCAAGAAGATTGCAGTGACGTGTGCACAGACGACAACGCGCTCGACCTCAATCAGTTCGGACGACTATGACGAGGGTTCAACGAAAAGTTAGCGGTGGGGACATGAGGGGAAGGAGGGTGCGCACCGTCGCCGATTAGGTATGCGAGCCCCGTCGGTGGGAAACTCATACTATCGGACTTGAGCGATGAGGACGATATGGCGACGTCAGTCACGCGGCGGGTGGGGGCATGGCCACAGATGCGGTGTCAGTCAAACTGCCGATGTCCTGAAGAGCGCTATGTGCACCCAATAGGAGTTCAGGAGAGATACAGATGAAGGGAAGTACACACACCTCTTGTCCCAACTAATGCGGTCCGTAGCCAAGGGTAGTTTCCTATTTCCTAGCCCGGGAAAGAAGGATTGCAATGGGGAAACTCAGGTCCACGCTAATCCTCGGGAACGCCAGGTCGATGCCTGTGCAATACGTGTGAGTGAGCTGTGCGGGAAATGGAGATGGGAAATACCTACAACCAGGCTATCCGAAGACACAGAGGTGCAGGGGTATGGTTAGAGACTACTGGGGAGGGGAAGAAGGTATGGAAGAGCCCATGGATCGATAGTGGCAAGTGAGCTGGCGAGCGACAAAGTGGGGGAAAGAGAAGAGTCTATGTTGACAGGTGTTGCTCCCGCTGTCCGTTTACGGACTCGAACCACTTTTCATGGCACGTGCACGCTGTGCCTGGGCTGTGCTGATTTAGGGCCGGTGTTCCGGCAACGGACTTAGAGACTATTTTCGATTCTCTTCTCAACTGAATTTCAAGATGTTCCTCTGTGCAGACTCTGTATACAAAAGTAACTCACTAGTACTATGTGATACGATTCCCTCCCTTCTGATCCTCAAAAAAGCAATATTATAAATGTTGTCCGAGACCAACTCCGGAAATCCAGGTAATTTGGCCGCTTTCCACCATTTTGTCGCAATCTGAAGGCCAGAACTAAATTACTACTAAATTAGGAAAGGAGGTTTTTTCCTGATGTATCGCGTGCTATGCGATAACCTTGAACAGATTGGTGTTACTGAATGTAATACCTATCCAGAGGGAATATATGACTTATATTCGGGTTCAAATACTGGAACCTTTATATAATCAGTCAAACACAAGCTTTCACCATTGAAGTCTCAGATTTAAACCAGAGCTAGCGTCGTAGTTTAATATAAGGCCGCTGTCAAAGCTTAACGAAGGATGAGCGCTGTTGGCCCGAAGTAATATTCACACAGTAGTGGAAATATGCACGCAAGATAGCGCGGAAGAGTGAAAGTTCACGGTAGTTGATTGTAAGTAAGAGATGATCATTTACAGGAGGAGGACAGGCCTCTTATATACTGCTAGGTACTGAATGATTCATAATTCAATGACTCATACTGAATGCGAGTGACTCCATGCCCGAGGGATGCCCGAGGCCATGCCCGAATCATGCCCGAGGCAGTATTTGACTCGAGTTACAATGCAGTGTTGAACCGTGGGAGATACATATTAAATACGAGGCATGTAGGCTACTTTCCAAGTAAAAGGATGGCCTACAAGCCCAAAAGTGCCAATATCCATCACAATTTCCCCGGCCTCAAGACTTTGTTCAATTTATTTTAATTTCCCTCGTCCTCCTAGCCTCGGGCTCTCCGGTTTTTCTGGCGAACTTTAATACAATTCCACGGCGTTTTTCAGTCCGATTAGTATTTTAATCTTACTCACCACTTACTATAAAATGTAGCTACTTTTCCCGCAATAAAACAGGTTTTTACCCCAGAATCTGAACTCAGTTCGCTCTCATCGTCGCTCTCGTCTCGTCCTCGCCCTCTACGTCTGCCGTCGTCGTCTCGTGTCTATCCCGAGCAGCCTTCGTCGTTGCTGCACCCAATTCCGCGCATATTGCATTTTATTTCCTTTACCTTTGTCCCGCCGTACACGAGCGAGCGCTGAACCTTGACAGGAAACCCTCGCACAACACATTTATTCTACGGCCCTCGGAGCGGCTCTCGCTCACCAGTTCCCTCACAGATCGTATTTGTTTGTTTGTTTAGCTCCGCTCCCAGCCGCGCCGTAGGTGTATCATATTTGGAGCCCACCGCGAGGGGTTCCATTTAGCCATTGATTCAGGCTCGTCTCGCACCCTTCGCTCCAACCCTCGTCGTGATCTACGCCTCGAACTCCTCAGCGTCCATCAGAATCCCGACGATCTTCTTGATTCGGACGACTTCTTCTCGGTTGTCCCCGACCACCTCGCTCGACACAACAATTTATCTCCCCGCGATCCCCTCTCCCCTTCCCTATTAAATTTATTTTCACCTCCCACCACCCGGCCACCCACTCCAGATCCTATCACCATGGCCGCTCCCATCCCGATGCCTGCGCGTGGCGACCGTAATGCCCCGCAGTTTGATTCCGCCAAACCCTGCGAGCTCCAGCGCTATTTTACCGACCTCGAGTATCATTTCACTCGCTCTGGTGTCACCGATAGCGCCGAGAAAAAGAAGCACGCCACCCGTTTCCTTGGTGTTGATGACCAAGTCTGGGAGGCACTCGAGGAGTTCAAGCCGGCGCACACCTACAGTGATTTCAAGAGTGCAGTTTTGAAGCTCTACCCCGGCAACGACATTGATCGCAAGTATTCCCTTGCCGATCTTGATGCGCTCGTTGGCCAGTATGCCCGCGTCGGGATTTTGTCTAAAGGGGATTATAGCGAATTTTATCGCCAATTCCTTGTTATCACCAAATACCTTATCGAGCGCCAGCGTCTTTCCCTCACCGAGCAGAGCCGTGCTTTTCGTCGTGCCATTGCACCCCCGAGCCTCTGGGAACGAGTTGAACGTCGGCTACAGGTTAAAAAGCCTGATGTTCATCCCGAGGATCCGTACGACATCGTCGATCTCAACGAAGCCGTCGAGTTTGCCTTGGCCACCACCTCCAATTCCCCCATCTCTGCTGCCGCCTCTCATATTTCTTCGCCTCAGAACCAGCCGGAAGTTAAAACAGAGCCCGGCATCGCTGCCTTACTCGAATCCATGAATGGACTAATTAAAGTCCTCACGGCTCAGCAATCACGTCCACCCCATTCCCAGTCATCCTCCAATCCACCTCGCACCGACTTGACTTGCAGTTATTGCAGCGAAACCGGACACTTCATTATTAAGTGCCCGCACGTTGACGAAGATATCCAGACCGGCAAATGCAAACGCAACGCCGATGGCCGTGTTACTCTTCCGTCCGGCGCATTCGTACCTGGTCGTATTGAAGGGCGTAACCTACGCGCTCGAATCGAGGAATGGCATCGCTTAAACCCCGGTCAACTTGCTGCAGCCCAGCTTTTACTCAAAGTTGCGACTCAACATCTTACTTCCACTTCTACTCCCGCTCCTTCCACTTCGTCCGTCGCACCAACAAATACGAGCACCTTCCATCTCTCAGAAGACGAACGCATTCGTAGTTTGGAGTGCGAAATCTTGGCGCTTCGTACTCGGGCTCAGGCCCGTCGTGCCGCAGCCGCTGGCGAACCTTTGGAGGAACCCGAACAGCCGGTTCGTTCCGTATCTCCGCCTGCTGCCGCCGCTGCCCCAACTGCCCCTCCCGTGATTTTACGTCCTCAGCGTGATACCACGCCCCCGGCTGTTCAACCGGAGCACCCTTTTGCACGCGCTCGTGACGCGGCTTATGCTCCACCACGCGACAGAAATGTTGGCGTGCGTCCAAATCCAGTTCAAGGCAAGAAGCCTGATCCTGCCTATCGTTCAACTGCACCTATCTACGACGAGAAAATTGCCAACACTGTTTTTGACCGCTCTATGGACACCCCCATTACTCTCACTCAACGAGAACTTCTTTCGTTATCCCCCGATGTTCGCGTGCAGGTCCGTGAGGCCACCACAAATCGTCGTGTTGCTCCGAATTCCAACGATAAACCTGTCCAAAGCCCCGCGCCCCCTGTCAACCAATTCATTACCGACCCTTTGCCCATTGATACAGATATTCTTCATGATTCTATCCACGAACAGAAAGCCAAGGATGCCCGCAACACCGCGTTTACCGACTCGATGCCCGCCAATTTTGCCTATTCTGCTCAGCGCGAACTTCCGCCTGATGCATTTGTTGTCCCCGACATTTATGAGTCGTATTTCAACTCTGGCGATATCCCCGACGACTTGGTTGTGTCAATGGAGTCTTCTGCCATCCGTTCCATTCTGCCAATCGTTGACAACCGGCAAGTTGTGGAGTGCATCATAGACGGCGGCTCTCAGATTGTCGCAATGTCTGAGGCCATTTGTCACGAGCTTGGTCTGCCGTACGACCCACGCATTATCTTAAAGATGCAGTCAGCCAACGGTTCCATTTCCCCCTCTCTCGGTCTCGCGCGCAACGTCCCATTCCGGATTGGCGATATCACCCTGTACTTGCAGGTTCATGTCGTGCGAAACCCCGCCTACGACATTCTTCTCGGTCGGCCCTTCGACGTTTTAACCCAGAGCGTTGTTCGGAATTTTTCTGACGAGAATCAGACCATCACCATTTGTGACCCGAACTCTGGCAAAGTCGCGACTGTACCTACCGTGCCGCGTGGTCCACCGCGTTCTCGCTTACAGGGTTTTCAGCCTTCGAGGAATTGATCCCAGATCAAGGAGAAGTAGCCCTCGTCATTGTACAGGATCCCCATAACCCCGACTCATTTATTATCGAATCATCTGCCGCTCTCACTCCTGACTATTCGCTTTCTCAACTCCAACATACTTATTTATCGGCTTGTACAAATCTCGGCTCCAACGCGGATACCGTCACCTACGCGCATACTGTCGTTCAACCGGCGTTTGCTGCTCCTTCCACGCGCGATTCAACTCGCGCCAGTCCCCCTTTATCCACATTTTGCAATAATGTTCCTTTTCCGCCTTCTCCATCGACCCCCACCCACGTTGATCTCAATCCACCAGTCGCAACCTATGCGAAGAAGAAATATAAGCCCGTTGCACAGAAGGTGCGCCCCGTACTCGGCACATTACCCGATAAGTTCCGCATCGTCCGCCATATCCACGGTGACCCACTCGCCGACCTCCCCACCCTTAATCCGAACCCCCCGCCGTTCGCACCCACTGGCCGTTATACTGCAGATCGTCGCGACATCGTTGATCAGCTGCATCCGGGCGATTTTCTGTGGCCCGATGAGCGCACCCTGATGCACCATTTTATGAGTGTACATCAGGACGGCTTTGCATGGAACGATTCCGAGCGTGGAAAATTTCGCACCGATTTCTTCCCTCCAGTCGATATCCCCGTCGTCCCGCATACGCCCTGGGTCCAACGCAATATCCCTATTCCTCCCGGCATCTACGACGAAGTCTGCAAAGTCATTCGCACCAAAATTGCAGCCGGCGTGTATGAGCCGTCAAATTCATCTTATCGATCTCGTTGGTTTTGCGTCGTCAAGAAGGATGGCACCAGTCCCCGCCTCGTTCACAGCCTAGAGCCTCTGAACGCTGTCACAATTCAGCATTCTGGCGTACCTCCGTTCACCGATCAGGTTGCGGAACATTTTGCGGGTCGAGCATGCGGCGGCATGTTGGACTTGTACGTTGGTTATGACGAGCGCCTGCTTGCCGAGTCATCCCGCGATTATACCACCTTCCAAACCCCCTACGGCGCCTTGCGACTTGTCACGCTCCCTATGGGTTGGACAAATTCAGTGCCGATCTTTCACGACGACGTTACCTTCATCTTGCAACCCGAAATTCCTGACTCCACTATCCCCTACATCGACGACGTACCCGTTCGCGGCCCCGCTTCGCGTCACCAACACACCGATGGCACCTACGAAACCATCCCCGAGAACCCCGGCATTCGTCGTTTCGTTTGGGAGCACTTCGCCACCTTGAATCGCATTGTTCAACGGATGAAATATTGCGGCGGTACCTTTTCCGGCTTGAAGGCCATTCTCTGCGCCCCTTCCATCACCGTCGTCGGCCACGTATGCACGTTTGAGGGCCGCATCCCCGACGAGAAGCGTGTTTCTAAAATTGTGAACTGGGGTCCCTGTCGTGATTTATCAGAACTCCGCGCATTTCTCGGCACCATTGGAGTTGTGCGGATGTTTATTCGAAATTTTGCTCACCGTGCGCACGCCCTCGTAATGCTCACTCGGAAAGGCGCCGTCTTCATCTTTGGTCCGGATCAAATCAACGCGCAAGAGGATTTAAAACACGCACTTCTTCATTCCCCCGCTCTCCGCCCCATTGATTACAACTCATTCGCTCCCGTCATCCTTTCCGTTGACACCTCATATATTGCTGTCGGATTCTTGCTGTCTCAGTGCGACCCAGAAAATCTAGCACGCCGGTTTTACGCACGATTCGGTTCCATCACACTCAATGAACGCGAGGCGCGCTTCTCGCAGCCTAAACTCGAACTCTACGGCTTGTTCCGAGCCCTCCGAGCCTGGAAAATTTATCTGATAGGTCTTCGCAACATTGTAGTGGAAGTGGACGCACGTTATATCAAAGGCATGCTCGCTAACCCTGACTTGGCCCCGAGTGCGAGCATCAACCGTTGGATCCTCGCCATTCTTACCTTCCACTTTACCCTCATCCACGTCTCCGGCACTTCACATCGTCCCGATGGTCTTTCGCGACGCCCTCCGCAACCTGGTGATGAGCCAGAACCAGACGACGACTTCGAGGACTGGATTGATCAAGTCCACGGCTTTATGCACATCATCAATAACTCACCATATGTCCGCCGCCCACAACGTACCATCGCAACCCTTGCCTCCGAAGTCGTTCCCGCAGATGCGGAAGCTCCCCCATCCCTTTCCTACGACCTTGTCCCACGTTCAGAGGCTGCCAAACTGGCAGATTTTCGTGTCGATCTTGTCCGTGTCTGGCACGGCAACCTCCAACGTCCCCGCGACATGTCTGATGCGGAATATCAGTCCTTCGTGCGCTACTGCATGGAATTTTACCTCGCAGATGACGCGTTGTGGCGCAAAGACCCCCAGAATCGCCACAAGCTCGTCGTGATCCCCAGCCGTCGACTCATCATCATGCGTTCCGCCCACGATGACATCGGTCACAAGGGCTTCTACGCGACTCGCGCACTCATAATCGAGCGCTTCTGGTGGCCGCACATGGCCGATGATATTTCTTGGTTCATCCGTACCTGTTTTCTGTGTCAGCAACGCCAACTTCGACAAATTCTCATCCCACCCACCGTTGCCGTACCAGCCCCGATCTTCAGCAAAATGTACATGGATACGATGCACTTACCGCCGAGCGGAGGCTTCAAATATATCGTCCAAGGTCGATGCTCGTTGATCCATTACCCCGAATTTCGCATGTTGCGGCAGGAGAATGGGAAAGCTATCTCAGATTGGATCTTCCAGGACATCTTGTGTCGTTGGGGTTCGCTCCGCGAGATCGTGACTGATAACGGCACTCCGTTCGTGAAAGCGCTGGCTTACCTGGAGAAGCAGTACGGCATCCGGCACATACGTATCTCGGGATACAATTCACGCGCTAACCTTGCGGAACGCCCACACTTCGACGTTCGACAGTCTTTATTCAAAGCTGTTGATGGAGTACAGTCGAAATGGCATACTGCTACGTATTCAGTCTTCTGGGCTGATCGCGTAACTGTCCGCCGACGAATGGGATGCTCACCATACTTTGCTGCGACCGGGACTCATCCACTTCTTCCCCTCGACATCTCTGAGGCCACCTATCTCCTTCCCCCGCCCGAAACCGTCCTATCCACCACCGATTTGATTGCCCGTCGCGCGATAGCACTCCAGAAGCGCCGCGAACATCTTGATCAGCTCCATTCGGACATATTCGCAGCCCGTGTCCGTGCAGCCATCCGGTTCGAACGGGAGCACGCCAGCACGATTCGCGACTTCGACTTCCAGCGCGGTAACTTGGTTTTGATGCGCAACACAGCTATAGAAAAATCATTGAACCGAAAATTCCGCATCAGATACCTCGGGCCACTCATCGTTGTCTCCCGTAATCGCGGCGGCGCGTACATTCTCTGCGAACTCGACGGCTCAGTCTTGCACCGCCCAATTGCCGCCTTCCGTGTCATCCCGTACTTCGCTCGCGAGAAAATTTCGATACCAGCGCTCGAAGATCTCCTAGATATTTCGACAGAGCGTTTGCGCGAGTTGGAGCAGTCCACGCTCGAGGATCCAGAAGCCGAAGACACCGAGGATCACACAGAAGCGCCAGCAGACCAATAGCCCGTCCCGTCGAAGCCCCGGAGTCACAGTTCCAGTAGGGAGGACATCGACCCAGTACTCCATTCGCGGTCGTTTCGTGTTCGCGTCCAGCCGACGGGTGACTGAGGACAGTCACAATTTCAGTAGGGAGGAGATGATGAGCAGCGACAGACGCTGACCACGGAAATGATCCGGTGATTGCTGATCGGGCATCACTCCGGTCGGATCTTGCCTTACCTCCCGTTCTCGCGCACCCCGACAACTTGCCCGCTGCTCGACGCCCGTTCTCCCATCCCAGTCGACATGTCAGCATCGGAATATCGCTGCCTCCGACTCTCTTGATCACATGGTCCCACTTCCAACCACGCTCCGACGGATTTCCCCGGCCTCAAGACTTTGTTCAATTTATTTTAATTTCCCTCGTCCTCCTAGCCTCGGGCTCTCCGGTTTTTCTGGCGAACTTTAATACAATTCCACGGCGTTTTTCAGTCCGATTAGTATTTTAATCTTACTCACCACTTACTATAAAATGTAGCTACTTTTCCCGCAATAAAACAGGTTTTTACCCCAGAATCTGAACTCAGTTCGCTCTCATCGTCGCTCTCGTCTCGTCCTCGCCCTCTACGTCTGCCGTCGTCGTCTCGTGTCTATCCCGAGCAGCCTTCGTCGTTGCTGCACCCAATTCCGCGCATATTGCATTTTATTTCCTTTACCTTTGTCCCGCCGTACACGAGCGAGCGCTGAACCTTGACAGGAAACCCTCGCACAACACATTTATTCTACGGCCCTCGGAGCGGCTCTCGCTCACCAGTTCCCTCACAGATCGTATTTGTTTGTTTGTTTAGCTCCGCTCCCAGCCGCGCCGTAGGTGTATCAATGCTGAGACTCACAAGACAGAAGAACCTTTCCAAATGAGCTAATAATAATACGAGAGCTTCCTCAGTATGCTTGGAAACAAGAGATCAAGTCAGTAAATTAGGCCTTATTGTGGCCAACAATACCAACCCGTTACACGGCCGTGACGGCCGTGTTTCAACGGGCCGTGGGGTTGGAACCCGTGCCGTAGCCGTGCCGTGGGCAAGGTGGCAAAATGGCCGACGGAACGGGCACGGCACCCGTGGCACGGGTGCCGTCGAACCGTGGCCACGGCCACGGGCGGCAGCCCTACAATTGACTGAGTCGATCGCAGGCGACGGTTTAACCGTCACTTTAACGGTGCAGTCTTTTGGCTGCGCAGACATTTTGGTGGCTCTTGTGCAGATCCGGAAGGTTGAGAGGTGCCGAATAATAAGACAAACTTCAGAATCGAGCGGCCTAGCACAGCTTCGATTCAACTCATCCGCATTTGGAAATATCCTTAGCTAATATCGACACCACCTGGCACAGCATCAGTAACTAGCCTTCTGCGTCGACATACATCGTCATGAAGTTGGTTATCTTCACTCTTTGCGTTTTTTTTTCTCACTCAGACGCTCAGGCTCCCCGTTTTTCTCGCAATGTTCACAAAATCAGCGGGAACTCTTTCCCCTGGGACACGGGCTATCGTCATTGTCAAGGATCCGTCCGCGGAGGTTAAGGGCATCCAAATGTGAGAACATCTCTCGCACCTTCATCTATGCTCATTTTGTTCCAATGTAGCCAGGGATATGGCTTGGAAATCACCGATGCCATGCATGATCGAATATGCAAAACATTACATGAAATCCTCGGAGAAGACGCAATTGAGCAAGTGCAGCCTATAGGTCAGTGACACGCACCTCGTCATGCAGCCATGGTACTGACCGGTTGCGGTGGAAAAGAGGAGATGGAGGATTCGGAAGAAGATCACGATGATGCCGAATCAGTCCAAGACTTGGACGAGTTTGAAGATCATTTAGAGAAGAGGATAGCTGAAGAAGAGGATCCTGGCGAGAACCCCCCCCCAGCAGGTGAGACCCAAGAAGACGAGGAAGAAGACGAGAGGGAGGTCGCCAGTTCAGATATTTTGGGTTCGCCTCCCAGTGCATCCCGTTATCAGCTGATCCCAATTTCGAGCAGAATTGCCAGTCTCGGTAGCAGTGGGCAAGGAGGGACCGAGGTAATATGGACCACGACGCCGCAGGTCCGGTGCCTAATTCTTCTTCGCAGCCGAGCCGCAGAACGACAAGAAGCACTCGTTGAGAAACTAGCGGAATTGGATATCAGGTACTTGGCTCGTCCAATGTTGTCATGGTGTCCACCCCTGATTCTCCTTCGTAGCCAGGTCACGCAACCACAGGTTGGTATCACCCATAAGAACTAGCCGTTGACCGTTGACATCTTTTATCGCAGGAGTTGATGACCAACGCCACACTGCAAAAGTATGGCCTATACTTCAACACATTATATCGGATCTTCGTTTGCTCTCCCAACGAGTGCGGCTCCGGCGTGGCCATCAATCAGGTCTCCGCGCATTTAGGAGCTGAAACTTTCCTAAAAGGGCTGGTCAAGTATGGTACTAAGTGGGTCGAGGAGGAGGAACCTCACACCCACACCGGTCCCCGGAAACTCGACAAAAATTCAGATGCACTACATGACGAATTGGTTCGCGCCTTGGTGGAAGACCCCGCATCTGGAGTCACGGGACTGCAGGACCTTGTTTGTACTACGACAATGACTGAGGCGTCATGGAAGGCCTCGGCGTCGTCCCGCTTGGCAGCTGGACAGTCGGGACCTGTTGCAGGGTTGAAAATCTTCGACCAGGCAATATGTTGCAAATACTGCGGTACTGGCGGGGTAACCGAGCGCTCGTTGGGCAAAGATCAATGTGGAAGGCGGAATGAACGAAACAAAATACTCAAGGGCAGATACGTCCAAACAATACTGTCGGAGCGGAATTGGCGAATTTTTTTTGACCTCCCTGGTTATACGCCCGCTCTGGCGGACACGCCTCCCCCTCCCCCGGTCGACTTAGCAGATCTTCTTCGTCAACGCAAGGCGGCTCTGATCGGCCCAGCCCTGGATTCCAAATGGACCAAAACTCAGGAGCTGAGGTCGGCTTCGGTTTCCCCGGCCTTCCACGACACGGGGGTTCCGGCATTCGTGAGGTGCTTCAATGCAGTCAAGATCCGTAAAAGGATAAAGTTGCCCCGACTCGATGGCAATTTGAGCGGGCCGCTGGAGTATCTTCACCGCCTCAACACTTTGACTGCTGAGGAAGATGTTCAATTGGCCAGCGACGCTCATCCTTCCGTGCTGACCGCCCTGACTGCGGGGAAAAGGTAAGGGTAACCGCATACGTTAGGCATACTCTAATCCTTGACAGGTCCTCCAATCCTCAACGCTCCGCGAAGCCTTTCAGCGTACCTCTAAACTTAAAGCCATATCTCCACGTCGAAATAGCGGTTGTTTCAATGGTCCTAAAGGAACTCGACAAGCCGACGAAGCCGTCCGTTTCTGATTCCCCGTGGCCTTCACTCCTTTTTCTGACGGAGACCCAGAAGAGACTGGCGCGTCTTTTGAGCAAAAAGTTGGCGGAGCCCTTCAAAGAAGAGACTGCCCGTCGGGCGTATCGGGATTTCCTTCGAGAGTTATACTTTCCTTCCACACTCCTCCTATCAGAGGCACTAAAAACATTCTCCTCCCCCATTGCGGTGTTCCTCGCACTCAATTGTATCGACTCCGATGGCGGATTTACTCCACTGGACAACATATCACCCGTTGTGGCGAAAATTCAGTGCTTGATGGCGCTGCGGGCCCTCCATTGCTTGGAGGAGCAGAAGTCGTCCAATGTGGCTGCCGACGCGTGGTTCAAGTCAGTTGTAGCCCTTATCTATAATATCGATATCAGTGGGCTCATCAATTTTCAGGACTGTATTGGATTTTTGCAACACATTCTTGACGGAGGACAAGTTAAGCCCATACTCGGTGGTGCGCCATTGGATGCATGTCTTTACTGCAGCTGTTCTGAAAACTCCCCGGCCATACCTCATTCAATGGAAGGCGGAAGGAGCTCTGTTGATCCGTGGAAGAGAGGTTGACATCGATGCGTACTTTGCCTTCCTGCGGCGGAAGGTTGACTATCTGGAGCAGCACATCGAGAAAGAAGTCCTATTTGGAATTTCTCTTGACAAGCTCAATATCCTCTGTGATCCATCGGAGTTGAAGATGAAGATGACGCCGGGCGACGGGGGCGTACTGAAATCCGGCGCCGGGAAAGCATTGGATAATCCGGAATCTGATCGCTTTGCTAGGGCTTTGTTTGCGGGCCGCCATTTGGCGCCGGAGGGGCAGGGTGGAGGCCTTGAAGTGGACCCCAAGAAAGGCATGGCATGGGTGAATCACATTCACACTGCGATGTATGAACTTCACCCGCTTTGTCATACCACGCAGGGTCTCCCTGGCAGGTGTTCAGAGGAGCAGTTATTCTCACACGAGAACATCGACGTCGAGTTCATGCACAAGACTCTCGGATTTCGCGCGACGCACCTAAAAACAGGGGTACCCAAGAACATTTTCCGCATGCTGGACCCACGTGTGTCCCGGCTGCTGTATATCATGCTCCGCATAGTCCGACCTATCGAACTACTGGTCCTCCTCCAGCACGTCGTCCCGCCGAGTAAGAAGGAGGAAACTCTGGACGTCTATCACAATCGCGTATTCGCTACGATGGGCCGCGGCATGACCGACCTGTCGACAAATCTTGGCAGTTGGCTACAGGGAACCACAGATATCCCAGGGCTGCAGTTCCACATGGGCGTACGGTTGTACCGGCAGTTTTCCAGTGCCCTCGACAACAAGTATCTCGGTGCACTCAAGGAGAATCCATTCGCCATAGTCGGCCACCATCAAGCCGGACGAACAGCGGCTGTCGGAGACAGGAATTATGGGGTGGAGAGGTGGAAAACGAATCCGGGTGCCGCGAGAGCCATATGTGTCCAAAAGTCGTTGGACTGGCATAGGATGATTGGGATATCCAAATAAATGGCGGATGGTTAATGTAATTATGGCAGGTAGAGATCGCAAGATGCAATTGTAGAGGATGAATTACAGTGGGAAATCCACGAAAGTGGGTCGACAATTTATTGTATTATTCTGGAATGCCGAAGGTGCAAAAAGGCCATGTTATGGCTGGGATGTCCAAAATAATGAGAATGCAAATAAAACAGAGGAACGTTGGGAACAAGCTGATCGGGCAACGCTCTCAAAATCCACACCAGGCCTAGCATACCAACTTGTATGCGCGGCTGGGCTTTGCTTAGTTGAGACTCGTACGAGAATCAGGATATTGAAATTTGATAAATGGGCCGCAAGCGTGCTCGGCCAGTACTTGGTAGGATATTCGAGGAGGCTCACCGGGCATTCCACAGTCTGGAACTGGAACTGGAACTGGAGTTCTCGTATATGCTGTACCTGGCCATAATAAGTACGCAGCAGTACTAATAGACATACAGTCGAATAGGATCATGTCACCTTGAATGCCAGTGCCGCTTCAATTGATTTGCTCACCGGCTTTGAATCTCTTTCTCTTTCTCCCGCTCTACTTCGACTTAGGAAGTACTCATTTTGCAACCGAGATTGAACATCCATGTGTTTCGCGAACTATGGTATACTAACATCGCAGCATTTTGGCTGATCCTAATCAATGCTCGCTGTCTACCGCTGCCAGCACGACCTCGCTAGACAGGCTCAGGCATTTCTTGATACGATGGTTCTCAGAGTCACTTATCAGTACTTACAATGCGCACTATGTAATCCACCCTGTGGTTGTCGACGTCCCGCCGAAACCTCTGCATTGAGGACACTCATTTGATAATGCCCATTTTCGGACGTATACCACCCCTCAGTATGGCCATAAATTCCGGGGTTGAATAATGTTGCCATTGTGCGATACAACTATAATCGCCGCACTCAACGTAGAGCTCATCAGCTTCTCCCCCATCATGCAGGTATGCCTTGAGGATTCGGTCTCGATCCTGGAGTAGACGATAAAAGAAATAAGCCAAGAATGGCCGTGGAAGGTGTGCTGGATCTCACTTGGTATGAGGTGCAAACCACTAGCGAGAATGGTATCTCGGCGAGATAACGACCAACAGCTCTTCCCGGATGTGGTATGCCGAGATTTGCTTCGCGAGGCCGTCCACACGGTCTTGGATCTCCCGGCTGACTTGACCGCTGGCTTCAGCAAAGGGGGTTTTGCCCGGCAGTTAGTGCACCACTGCATCCGCGTCAAAAAAAATCCATGCATGAAGAGTTGAGAGGGACGTAGGAATTCACGAGACCCACGATGGCGTTGAGCACGATATGGCGCTGGAGCACCTGGTCCTGAAGCGCGTCAGCTCCCGCTCTTCCGAATTAACTCACAATATCGTGTGTAGCATCCCGCGGAGCGCTGACTTTCGAGTAACAGCGACATGTGTTCGGATGGCATCGCAAAACCTCCTCCTAGATCTGGGTTGCGACGAACATGGGGAGGGAGTTGTCTTGTGTTGGGCGAGATCACCGTCCAGTAATATGAGATCTTTATTTGTCTCTGCCCACTGAGTCGAGGGCCGTCCGCTGTGATAAATAAGACTCGGAGTGACAAGCTGGGCCGTGGGGAGGATGTTGCCCACACATCCATATCCGAGCGCGAGGACGGGATGATGGAGAGGAGAAGCGGAAAGTCAGCAGAGTCTGAGAGTTGTTACAACAGGAGGAGCGGCAGTGCGAAGACAATACGGACACGAGAGGCTCTGGCAGATGTATGATATTGTTGACACTTGGCCAGGGATTAGGAGCGCTTCACGCACACTCACACGATAGCGCCCATATTTGATACAGAATAGATTCCAAGTAGTTCCAAGTGTCGGAAAGGGCCGATCTCGAATACACTATGTTAGCATCAAAAGGCCAAGGTGCTCGAGCGATTCTTTCGCGGAAAACGTTTGGATTTTGAAGCCCTGCGCTTGATATTTTTGGGCCGAACCGTCAAGACAGGTTTCTTGTGCCCAAACCGGAGTTTTGCAATGCTTGCTTGCCCAAGGTGGCCAGTGAATCCAGCGAAAATTAGGTAAATCCGAGTCTGAGTATAGATCAGAGTGAGCCACAGTATCCAGCAGATCCTGAGATGGTATGCGAAGTTGGAAGAGAAAGGACAGGTGAATGAGGTGGAAGGAGGAGGGAAGCCGTTTAGCTCCGATTTAGGTCCGATCAATATCTGACTAAGTCCGAAACAGCCTGCACCCGACCGTCACTGTCCGCGCTCGCTCGCTCTGTACGGCGTACGACACCGCACCGACTATTTATCTACACTCAAGTGCTGCTCAGGATCTCCCACTGTCCGATCTACACATCTTCCTGGTGCAAACAAGACATTTCGCCGCAAAATTTGGAGTAGCAGCGGTATCGCTGCGTGGAACCTCGAGCTCTGCGTGCGTATTCTGTTCTCCTTCTGTTCTTACTCCCTCTTATCTGCGGGGTTAGAACTTGCGCCATCTGCGTGCCCCTCGGGCCGGGGTCGTAATCGGCAACCAATTTGACGACACCAAAAACTGTCCGCAGAGACCAGAAATAGGCCCTGGAATCGATTGTCTGCCGTCGATCGATGCCGTGCGTCCTTTCTTTCAAGTTTTCCATCTCATCTTGATCATATAGCAGGATCCGGCCTTAGTATCATATACGAGTCCGGTGTTCCCAACTCGAGGTGGTCGGGGCTCCGTGCATCACGCGCGTCGAGCATGGTTTTCTGTGACTCTGAAACTGTAGCCTACTAGGAGGAGAACGCAGCGATTGGTGAATGGTGAGTTTTATTTTCCATTCATTCGCCTTCCCTTCCACGATTACATCCACGCTCTGTATTCCATCCGAGCCCATGCTTCTCTTTATCATGCTGCTCCATCCTACTCCCTCCCGCTCATTTACAGTACTCCCACGTTATTCGCAGTTGATTTGCAGCGTCGTCCACACCGCCCCGGGGTGCCGCGCCGCTCTTCCCTCTGCATCCGCAGACACCCAATCGAATTGGCGCAAGCACAGAGTCCTGAGCAGTCAAGATCTCCACCGTGCACTGCAACGCCGCATCTTAGCCCTCAGCTCCTTTGCGGAAACCCGGAGGGATGCGCACGCGCTCTCGTGGGTCCAAATCCCGCTTGCGTTTCCATCCATGTGCATCTCGACACCACCCATCTGCGTCCGCCAACACTCGAGCTGGCACCCCATACGTGCTTCGGCGTCTCCCTCCGTGTCGTTGCCAACCCCGCCGCGCTAAACGCCGTGCGGCTCTATGCCTCCTCATCACATCGGCTTCGTCCATATCGCGATGAAAATGAGCGGAGCCCCACACGTCATTCTTCTATGCGTCGTGGACAAACCCCATCGTGCCAAATTCCCGTGCTGCTCGTGGGTCGAGGGGCGTTTGTCGGCGTCGTTTGCCCATGTCTATGGCGGGGGACTAGTACTTGCACATCATTCCGCCATCCACCTCTCCGTGTCCGCTTGGCCGCCAGCGCGCTCGATGCCCGCCTCGGTGGACATCCGTGACTCCAGTGGAGTGCATTGACGTCGGTTGTGTGACGATGGATATGGCGGAAGAGGCGGAGAAGGCGGGGAACACGTCCGTGACGCGAGGTCGTGCCCTGGGCAGCGGGAAAGCCAAGGGGACGAGGAGAGGACGCGGGAAGGGGAAGACCAAGGATGCACGGGCGACCGGGGAACTGGGATTCCATACCCGCCAGATCGTGGTCGTCCCGCATCGCGTTTCTGACAGCGCGCTAAACGGCCCCGCTCCTGATCGCGCGGCTCGGGGGGCGTCCGTTGGCGTTGTCTTTCGTTATGCCGGTGCCGTGTGTCCTGCAAGACGTGCATGGTACCTGCATGATGGAGTACGTGGGGCGGCGAGGACGTACACGCCTTTTATGTGCGGGAATCGAGGAGGCAACGCGGGAAGGGAGGCAGGCTGCGGGCTCGCCGGGGAATGGGATGCCATTCCACACGCACCATCGACACGGCACCTTCGGTCCCACTTTCGCTATGCGCAGCTCGCGCGAATTCGGACGTGTGCTAATGGCGCTCTGGGGATATCCGCTTCGGCTGCATGAGTGATTCCACCTCGCTCGCGACCTCCACGACCCACAGGCCGCCAAGCTCCGCTGCGCACCCCATGCTGCTTTTGTCTAGAGGGTGGATTACTGCTTTTTTTAGGATTGCACCCCGTACACACACTTCCGGTCTCGTTCCTCTTCTTTACATATTATTATCTATCTCTCTCTGTCTCGCTCGTCGAAGGAATACCCTCCTTCCATGCGTTGCAATTGTCTGTCCACTCTGTCAATATCGTATGAATAAAAGTCGATCTCTGGGATTCTTGCAACCGTATTCCGTCTCAAAAGTCCGCGTAATATACAAGGATAATACAGTAAGGCTCGTCTATCTCAAATCTGGTTCGTTATTATTTCCCTCCCGTAGGTTAGTGCTCGTGTAGTTGCTCGGGAACGCAGACTGCCTTCCTCGCGGTGGGTTGCTCATTTTGGGCTAAGATAACTTACCGCAATGGCGCATTCAAGAAAAAGGATTCCGGTTTGCAAATTTCAATCGAGTCTCCGGTTATGACTGACACAGAAGTCTCTACTCTCCAAAATTCTCCATTCCAGCCAGGATGTCCGTATCCGTGGATCCCTTTAAGACAGACACTATAATCCAACGTTGCTCGTTCCTTGCTCGGTGATCCCTACCTTGGCTCTCACAACATCTCATTCTTCGAAGATTAATAATGTTATAACACCATTCAAAAAGAATTAATCGATTCGCAACGCATTTTTACGAAGCTATACACCGAGGAACCTGTGCCATTCACGGATCCTCGTCAACTGATGCTTTCGCAGTGAAGCCAACATCCCATGGTCCTCTTGCAGGATGGCATAATTTGCCTCGGAGATGGCCTTGGATCGACCAGCCTGGCGGTCAGCAATCCCACTCGAAGAGTCCTCCTTCCCTGAAGGACCCTGAAATCGTCCGATTTTCCGTGTGGGGACGCCTCGGGTCGCAAAGCAGAGAGCCAGATTTTTGTACAGCGGTCTCGTCATCGGAATGCCGAAACTGTCCTGGAACGGAGTTCGAAATGCCGCCTGCATTGTCTGCTCGGTCATGGATGGAAACACAAGGTCGCGGTGGTCGCGAAGGAAGGTCGCGCGCTTCTGGGTTGAGATTTCCCCCTCGATGAGTGTCAGAGACACTGCGGCTGGTCGAACCACGCGGATGAGGGTATGGAAAAGACTCGAGACCTTGGGCGGAAGAAGGTGTATGACGTTGGCTGGCTGGAAGGGGGCCCCCATCTTTTTCGCCACTCGGTTAGTGATGAAGGAGATGCATCCGTCGGTTACAAAAACTTCACGAGGCTCAACCGGCTGATTTGGATGAGCAGTTGTTAGCAATCTAAGGGACTTCTCCTGAAGTCCGAAGAGTGGTTCAGGACCTCCAACGATGTGGCTTATGGCGTAAAGATTCTGCCACACCTTGTCGAGGTCCCGCTTCCACTTGACCATCAGCGGAGGTTCCCAGATCAGACGGTTCCCGGCCCGTCGGAGACCCATGTGGTTGCCAGCTAGAAGTGCAAGTACGAATTTGGCGGAATCAGAGTTAGAGGGGAAGTCAATTCCTGAGCAGATGGGGCTGTAGCCGGGCTCCATCCTGCCATCGTCGGTCAGGTCCTCCAACCGGACACCGATGTCCAACAATTGAATACCGAACAAGACCTTTTCCTCAATGTCGATTTTGGTGGACTTGATGAGTTCCCCCACAAATTTCCGGAAGGCGTCTACGCCGATGCGAGCGCCTCCCGAAATGATCACCGTCCTGGAATCGATCCAATTGGCAGCATCAGCGGAAGCGGGAACTTGAGCCTGACCCGCTTTCCAGAATGCCCGCAGCCATGCACGAAGGATGGCAAACGGCGAGTAATTTGCTTCGGATAGATGCGCCTTACAAAATTCGTGCACCCTCCTAAACCGGGCATCGTCAAATTAGCGAGGACAGCTTGATGGACCGGACTGAGATAACTCACGCTGTCCACTGGTTTGAGTTGACCTCGCCTTCCTCAATTTGCAACTTGTCGAGCATATCCAAGAGGTTGTCATGTCCGCGTAATCTAATGGCGAACTGCATGGTTGCCAAAAAGCTTCCCATAGACCTGGCGCTTGTGAAATTCCCGGCCCTGTCAATGCCTTGGCTGTAGAGATACGCCGCCAATGGGGATTGCCAAGACTTTTCCAATGATTTGGCATCCGGAGGGAAGTACAACGCTGAGAGCGCGTCGTTCAAGCAGTGTCGGATTTTTTCGTCGTCGAGGTTTCCGCGGTTCAGTTCGGTGCGCAGACGGTCAAGTTTTGCTTGTTGATTCTCGGAGAAGAGCATCAAGGGGGAGCCGTCCATGGACTGCGTGGGAGCGATGGTCTCTTGTAACACAATTTGAATGAACGCCGCCTCCGCCCTGGAATATTTCTGCAAGGTGGCTTGTAGCGGGGCGGAGAACGGCCTGCATGGGGCATATTGACCTCTGACAAGCAAGGGGTCGGCATGGGACGGAAAAATCCTATTTGGAAGACGTACTGTGACGCTTTCATGATCGCAGCACAAAGAAGCAAATTTTTTCCGCTAGTGCGCAATCTTTCCCCGGCACACATAAAGTTCCTTTTCGCCAAAGAGATGAGATTCTGGCTCTCTGCCGTCAACTCTTGGGCCACGGGACGTCGAGGCAGTGAGTTATGGTCGAATTCGTCAAGTTTTCGAGCGATCCCTGTGGTCCGGTAGCAATCAGGGACTTCTCGTGCATCTTTTGGCGCTGCGTTGGATGAGAATGTGTCGAGATTGATTCCACCTTTGGCCAAAAGAAGGGCCTTGGCTTGGCCCAAATCAACCTCCAGAGGTGACTTGGGGTCGAGCTTGAGCGCAGATACATGGAACCATTGTGTTTCGGATACACGCCGGGAGAAGCTTTGCACGGGACCTAGTCGTCCGACGTGGTGTGGTCCCGACTGTTTACGGTGACCAAGAAACCCCTTATCATCAAAAGCTCCAAAATTGCAGCTTTCACATTGGATTCCCGGGTACCGCGGCAAGCCCTCCACAGGGCGAATTGCACCAGGATCGGGCAACATCAACTCTTTCCAGCGTCTTGAATCCGGGAAGTGGGTTTCAGTGCTGACGCCCGTGAGCTCGGGTGTTGCTGCCAACTCCTGTAGGATTTTGACGGCAAGATCTTGAGGGGGCTTAAACTTTGGGTGTGGTTTACTCTTGAGGACTTTTTCATGTTCGCTGTATTCCTTGAACATCCACCCTTTGGAGAGATGGGCAGATATGTCGTCCAGAGGGACGAACTGCTGACACGTTTCACAGTACATAGCGGGATATTTCGGATTGAACTTGAGTTTCCAAGACTTCATGATGGGAGTTGCGATGAATGTCTCTTCGGAACTATAAAACTGGTTTGGGAGTGAACACGGGCAATAGTCGCAGAAAACCCACGTTGGTTCCCTAAGAGATGATAATTGAGATTCGTGAAACCGGTGGGAAGAGTGCCACATACACAATCGCGGGTAGGTCATCCGACGGTCCATTAGCACCCAACGTGACAGGGGCGTCTGCCGCCGTAGTGCCGTTCAGATTGGCAGGGGCAGCCAGCTCAGCAGGACCAATTTCACCTCCTCGTAGTCAGTTTCTGGTGGAACAATGTGGCGGCCTCCTCACCGGAGTCCAGTATGTCCAAAGCCAGTTCTAATTCGTCTTCGATGTCCAAAGCCAGTTCTAATCCGTCTTCGATGAGTGCTGCATCACCATCAGTTTCATCACCTACGTGAAGAGTCAGTGGAAGCAGGACCGGGCAAAGAGTCTGCGCCTACTGGCAAGAATTGCATTTTCAATTTTTCCTCTGGTGTTGGCGCTCAGAGGCGGACCGTTTATGTGAATTCTACGAACATGGGGAGGCACTTAACATGCAGTACATCGCAAAAAATGAGGATCGAACATGGTTGGCGTCGCTCCCGGTTCGGGATCGATCCTGATGAGCATTGCCTGTGTCTCGGGCGAAAGGAAATCGACCGATGATTGCACGAGTTCAAGGAAGTCTTCCGGCGTACTGAGGTAGATCAGTAAACCGCCCGGATCGAATTCTCTGGTCCGCACCACTCCATTATTGCGGTCTTGTGATGCGAAGTCGGTGTCGATGAGCCTAGAATGAGGGTGTGTGAAGGCCAACGCCGCGTGGCAGTACGAGTCCCCTTTGGGTTTTTCGGCGATCGGCTCCGAGAGCCTCCGCGGCCATATTCGGTCCGCTTTCCAATTGCGCAGGTACATAGTCTTTGACGGAATCTGGTCAAAGTCGCACAAAGTCTTTGGCGCGACACTCCTCTTGACACTCATTCATGGTGTTACGCCGTGTACACACTGTGCATTTATGTAAGCAAGCTGAAATCTGGGGAACCTATTCACGTTTGTACTGGGATCTGAAGTGGAAGTTTGTGCATTGTCCTGGAAGGAGCTTGAGTGGTCAAGCATATTTAGCATAACGGAGCCCGGAAACTTGACATTTGGTTCAGTACCTCAGAGCGCGTTGAATGAACTGGAGTCGCGACACTAATGAATCGGCCGGATT
Organism: Mycena galericulata; assembly: GCA_029289565.1. Taxonomy (NCBI): domain Eukaryota; kingdom Fungi; phylum Basidiomycota; class Agaricomycetes; order Agaricales; family Mycenaceae; genus Mycena; species Mycena galericulata. Next base: position 121,139 of record JARKIA010000220.1, read on the forward strand.
GGTTGAGAGGGGCAACGCGGCTGGTCCTGCAGGAAGCCAGAATAAAATAAGCAGGGCTATGGGCCCGATTGATGCGACGATGGCTGATACAGGGGTATTTTGACTTCGAAGATGCACCATATTTGCGACAGCAATTTTTGCAGAAGAATGGCTGTATTTTAGACCAAGAGCGACCGGAAATAGAGCGAGAACGACAGCGACTGACTAATATGTGGGAAAAAGGCTACAGATAATACGTGGGGCATATGTCGCATCTATGTTATGTGACTGGTTAGTGGTGGGGAGGACAAGCAGTGGAACCATTGAATTTCGAAGTGCCCGCCATGTACCACTGAGTGTGAAAGCCGTATCGGGAGATCGAGGGAAATGGTTGTTTCTCTCTGTATAGAAACTTGGCATACATAGCTGACAGGCGATGGCCCGAGCGTCTCCGTGACCGCTCGGCCGGTGTCGAAGACAGCGAAATTTATATGCATGATGCCGAGAGTCTGGCGGAAGTCTAGCAGCAGTTTGTAAGTTTCCTGTGGATTGTCCCCAGAACTGGCTTCACCCCGTTTTTTGACCCAGTTCCCACATGTTCTGCTCGACCGGTGTTTCAACTGAATGGCGCGGTTTGTTCGAGTGACGGACTCGTGTTTGTTCTTGCAGTTTTATAATGTCTCAGAGGTATGTATATCCTCTTCTTCACAATATTTGCTGAACTGATCCTTTTGTCGCGAATCTAGACTATGCCGGCCTTCGAATTCAGTGAGTAGTGTCTTCCATTGCTCGACTCTACTGATTTGATCATGCTTTCAGCTAGAATTTATACACCCTTCCTTCGAGCCCTATGAGTATCTTGAACTCGATCTCTATCCTTCCGCTTGCTCACTCCTCGGTGGTCATTCTCGCGCCAACATTTCAATCCAAGGTGAATATATGCGCCTTCTGTTTCCAGCAGCTGCGAGTTTGGCTTATTTGGGAGACAGGTATAACATTCCCTTCTTCTCGACACATTTATCAATATTTTCTCTCGCAGAAATGTCCTTGCCCGATTTTTTTGAACCAGTTCCCACACATTTGATCTATCGTAAACTTATGTTCTTCTTCTATTTCCCACTCAACTACGACTCATTATCTTCATTTCAAGTATCATATGCATCCCGGCTTTGCTCCAGATCCGTATCTATATATATAAGAATCGAACGAGGTTTGTCTGGTCAGACAAACGCTCCACTGACGTCATCCAGTCCGCAGCCAAACACACGCATCGCCACCAAACCCGCTCCGGCCTTCCTGATCGCTGGTCCACCCTCGCCTCCCCTACCGCTCGCTGGCACTGTAATAACACTTGAATATATCCACGTTCTACACCTCTCCATCTTACCGAGTGACTCGGAAACTAAACAGCAAAGCCCACAGCCCACAACATCTTCAATGTGTTGCGCCCATGTGCCGCGGTTTACTTCAATGCTTTCCTTCTCGAGATCTCTGGCTCTTATTCCACAGAGATACGCTAACACCACCAACGTCCCAGCGCTTTCAGCAACGCACACGCCAAATTTTACGTGAGATCAAACTTTCTCAAGACGGCAGCCTTCACCAGACCAACACCAGACCTTGCTCGCGTCTATATTCCCAGACGAAAACACCCATCTTCGCCTCGCCCAACCCACGACCGATGAAGGCAATAATGCGCGTTTCTTCGTTTAGGGAAGGGCGAAGGCTTGAGAGACTCGCACGGGAAGGAGAACCGTCTTGCGTCCGACAACGGCCCAATACGCCCTCCTCGCTCAGACCCAAATTGCCCATTCAAAGCAAGGCATGGCACAGCGGGAATGTCGAGATAGGGAACGCACACACGGGAATTGTACGGCTGTTATTGGTGCGTTGTCTTAATTTCCTACATAAATAAATGTACCGTCTCATTGGTTTTTCATAACACTATCTCCTCTGTCCCAGTCTCAAAGGACACAAGTAGACTTTGCGGTCTAGATCAGCTTTCCTAAACATGCCGCGTCAATCGCGGGTCACGCCGCGTCACTGCCGTGTCACTGCCGCGTCAATGCGCGTCAGTGCGCGGCAGCCGCGTCAAAATCTCCAGTCCCCCCACGCCGGCGCACATCCCGCCCACACTCCCGCCCCCTCCCGACGATGCCGCGCCACATCCCGCCCACATCCCGCCCCCCTCCGACGAAAACTACACAACCTCCGACCCGCCCCGAAGACGCGCTGCCACATTTGCGCCGATCCCGACCCCACCGACGCACAGCCATCCCCACCCTCCGACGCATCCCGACGATCCCGCCCACACTCCCGCCCCCTTCCGACGATGCTGCCGCACATCCTGCCCACTCCCCGATCCCCTCCGACGATGTCATCGCACCTCAGCCCACCGCTGCCCGCATCCCTCCGAAACCGCCGCCACGGCCCATATCGCGCCCTCCCGCCGCTCCATCCATGCCGCTCCTACGACGCGACGCGACGCGTTTGTTTTTGTACATGTCCGCCATCGCCCGCATCACCTGCACCGCCGCAATGACGCGGCCACCCTCCTCAAAGTCAATTCGCTGCCGCCCGCTATCTTGCCCGCCGACCCCCGCTCTACCGCAACGCCGCTACGCCTCCGCTACGCCTAGCCACCCCATCAAACCACCACCGCCCGCTCCCTTGCCGTTTCCGCGCCGCTCTACCCCACTGCGCCGCGTTGCCGGTTCCCCGCCGTTCCGCGACGCTACGCTACGCTACGCCCCGCTAATATGCTTCGCATCTACACTCTTGCCCCACCCTCGGATAACCCCTCTGCGTCCTTCCATCTCCTCTTGCCCCTGATTCTACCGCTTCACTAATTCCCTTCTCTATCGCAGTTCCTTTTCCTCGCCGTCCTGCGCCTCTTTGCCCCGTGCTGATCCGCGGCCAATTTCGTCAACGCCGTGCGCGGCGCTGCCTTTTGGTGTGTCTCGAACCGGTGCGCCCGTCCAATTTTCATCTTCTCCCCTCTTCCAAACACAAACTAACGATCTTCCCGCAACATCCGAGCCATGTATGCGTCCCCCAACGCAGCGGCGGACTCCCATCTCGCACGCCCAATCTTGAATGCGACTTTCCCTGCCGTGAGTCCGCGAATTGTTTCATCCCGCTCAGGGTACTTCGTCGTATCACGTCACGCGCCCGCTCGTTGTTTCTTCTTCTTTCACCTGTTTCCGTCTCCATCCGGAACCTTACGCGTCTCCAGCGCTGCTCATTTCACCCCGGATAAGTCCGATCTCCTCTCCAAATACTTTCCACCAGACTTGGTGAGTTTATCGCAATCTCTGATTGGACGTAACTAAATTTCACCAGGCACACGAAGAAGGCTTTCCGTGATCGTACAAGCCGACGGCCAGTAGTCAGTGAGGCCTCTGTGCTTTTCATTTGAAGAGCGGGCGGCTTGCTGACTACTGATCCTGAGATTGTACTTCGGAACTTCGACTTGTGGCTCGAATAGATCCAATAACTCCCTCCCAAATCTCTGGAGTAGCGGGCCCGATAGGACGGCCTGCATCGTGCCGAGCCCGCATCATGTGTCTGCTCACTTCGCAAAATTCTCCCGGGAATTCCTGGAAGAGTTACTGCCCAGTTTATAGCAACGCCTTCGAGCCTTTGTCTAGCTGAGCCGGCGACTCGCAATACACCCACGCGTAACGTCTTGAACCTTCTCTCAACGATGTTGGATCAGGTCTCCGATTCAGGTATGACGCGCGACTTATCCGCTTGAACAACGCGAGCGCAACCTCGGTGTAATAGTTTTGACTTTTGCTGAGGTCCGTAGCAGTGCGGTCACGTATCATTCATGAAAACCTGATGTCTTCGCAACAAGGCAGAGGCCCGAAAGTCTTATTCTTCCGAGAAACGTGCCACGTGAGTCCGCATTCATTTTTTTCCCTCTTCCCTCTTAGTCTCTAGTCCCCTCCCACCGCCACGATATCAGAATTTGGATCGCCGGGATGCTTCCCTCATTATCGCCAGGGAGTCCCACGACGAGTTACTGCCACGTTTATCCCCTGCATCGTACCACCGAGACCTCGATTCTTCAAGGACGTTGTATTACTTCTTTTATTCGGTTACGAGGCGCGACTTATCTTGCCGACGACCGCACCACATGCGAGTTTCACAATCCCAAATTTAATGCATGGGTCAATCTCTGCTTGCCCAGTGCTCGCATATCAGCTACTGCTTTCTTCCGGAGTTCGTCTTTTCTCACTGTCTCTACGTAGTGTTACCTTTATGGGCCGACCTCGATCCGGCGCTCTTTGAAATTACACCAGGGCGGAGGCTCGAAAGTCAATCCTGTCCCCGCGATCCCTCCAAGAAATGCGCCGCGTGAGTCCGCCTGCATTTTTTCCCCTCACCTCATAGCATCTCATTCTTGAGATAGATAGTTCTTTCATCCCCGGGGCCAGAGCGTTGCGCGTGGACATCGACTGTCGAATCGCGAGGATCCCGCGTGCACTGTATAAACCACACGAACATGTCTCGCAATTTTTCCCAGGAATTTTTCGGGCCAGTTGCTGCCCCATGTGTGCTCCCAGTGCATCCTACCATTCAAGTTGATTCTTGACTGATCTCCACCCCTGATTGTATTACGCGACGAAGAGTGACTTGTCTTGCAGCTCGGAAGCACCCACAAGAACCAGTGTCAACTCACTCATGGTACTGATATAACTCCTTGGCCTTGGGTAGTATTTTCACTCTCCGGCCGATCCATCCAAGTTTACGCCCGGTACTCTCGAGTCTCGCACCGTGTAAGTCCTTCCATCATCTCCTTCCTTTCTCTGACTTCTTACCAGGTACGGTTTGACCAATTATCGATGTGGGTGCATCACCATTACCATTCAATGTCCTCTCACGCAACCTGCACTATACATACAGGAAATACCGGGCAGAATCTCTGGTTCTCTGACTCGTGGCGGCAGTTCTGTTCGAAGGCAAGGATTCACATACTCCCCATTTTTTTTTTCAGTGGTCACACCCCAGTATCCCTGTCGCCGCGCGCTTTCCTTCCCGGTTTATAAAATGAGATCCTGCCTTTCTTTAGTCGTACCTAGTAAAATGACACTTTGACAGTGCGCACCATTATCACTCAACTACGCAACACTTGACTTGGGATTCATCTCGGATGTGTTACACCGTGTGTACCCACCTTCTTGTACCATAGTAAGTAGCACAAAAAAAATTGTTAGCTGTTGACACACAGCGTAGTCCAGCATTGCACGTCATGGCTGACATGTAGATCGCCCAAGCGTTCAGCATGTCAGCATTGGCGTTAAACGCCGCAACAAACGCTCACGTGAAACCCGCCATCTACGCTCATTCAACTGGCATGGCCCGAATAGACCAGATATCTCCCCTCCAACTCTCCGGAGTAACGGGCGCGATCACTCGGTCCACACCGTCGCGTATAGCATGCATTGACTTATTTCTCCAGGGAATTATTTCGGAGTGTTTCTACTAGTTTGTAGTGACACCTTCGCGCGTTTATTTGGGAGAGCCATCGGCTGCAGTACACCCAGGGGTAAAGTCTTGAGTCTTCCTCTCCGTGACTTTAAATTGATCCTCGAAGTGACCGCGCCATCAAACAGCCAAGTAGTCAACGTTGCTCCTGGGCTCTTCATTTGAAGAGCCGGCGGCTTGCTGACTACGAAAGCTCGCTCTGACAACCTGTCGTGTCCCGAACGGCATGCATCAATTGTTTCTTTGAAGCTGCTTTCCAATCGGCAACTTCGCTTCTCGCTTCTCACCTACAACTCAACGCTCGCTCAATCTCAGAGGTATTTCATTCGTTGGTGTCTGCCTCGCTCATGATCAATAATCAACTAGGTACTCATTCGCTCCAGTTAAGGATTCGATGTACTCCCCAGGTACTTGGATATGTTACGGTTCATCTTCATTAAAGTCGTCACAAAAATCCTTCTGTAGTCCTTCAGAGCGGACAAGAAAAAACACAGAAGAGGAAATAATCTGCTTTCGACAAAAAGCCTCCCGCGCTCACTCATTAATCGCCAACGGTCCAGTACTTCCTGCCGTAGGCTGTCTTCATCCCTCCCCTTCAACGAGTTTGTTTGGAGTCCCGCCGGACCGGTCTTACTTGCAATATAATCCAGCAGCTTGTATGGTTCTCTGCATGTTTCCTGTACGCGTTGCTCATCTAATCACTTCACGCTGTACTCCAACTCGTAGAAGGGAAGATACGGGGCAAGAAACATGAATATCGGACTGGCCTTCGGATAGCTCGACATTTCCAAGGCTTTAATTCAAGGACTCTAAATCGCGACGAGGTAAGTTCTCTTCCATTGATATTCTATGCCTGGTTCTGATGGTCTTTATTCTCCGCGGCAAGTCTCCATTGCTGGGCCCGTGCGTCGTTCGGAGTTGACCGGTTTCAGAGTACAAGCTTCTCGAGCTTCTTTTTTCAAACTCCGCCCGCTCTTTTTCTTCCTCCCTCTCCACACCACAAATCATGAGGTGCGTGGCGCCTCAAATCCCCCTAATTGTCATGCCGTTCTAACCAGGTTCACCTCGTGGCAGTACAAAAAGCTTTACCTGCGCTAAATGCAATATGTCTATCGATGGCTGCGAGCAAAAATATCACGATCGGCTCGTACACCAGCAGGGTTAGCTCGGAGATCAACGAACAACGGCAGCAGCCGCCGATCAATCAAACCCATCAATCAATAGCGTTAAACAATCTCGTCTCTCTCATCGCTCCTTGTATATCAAGTACCCGACCCGGTGTGCACATGTAAATAAGGTAATGTGAGTCGGCTTCCCCAATCCGCACAAGTTCACATGCATTTCCAATGGCTCCAATAAGTATGATCGTACGTATGAAGCTATGAATAACGACGTGCCTGAATGTGCCATACCAAGGGCATTGACAAATGGGTCTCAAGGCCGACTCAATCCGAGTCTTCCCAGTGTCAAAAACCTCAGCAACTTGAGAGGAAATAAACACCTTCAAGACGGATTAATTTCATTAAACGGCTGTTGCCAAGGTCACGAGGGCATGTCCATTGTCAATAGCCAAATGCGACCAAACATCACCGTCAGACAACCACCTACACGCACCCACCGACGAGTCCAACGCGGTGAGTTTCTTCATTTTGGGGTCAGGCCTACTCTCTGGTGTGTTAAGAATCGGCACTCGGGTCTGACACGTGGAACCAGCGAGTTGGCCGCCGCGCCCATTGCTCTTGCCACGCGCCCTTACTGACCCACCCTTAATTTTCAGATGCTGTGGCTGCCGGTTGCCCGAGCGGTACAATTTTTCTTTTTCTTTTGACATTCAATCTCTCCTTTTGGCTCCTTCCTTGGCTCCTTCCCTCGGTGAGTCTTTTCTTTCCACTGGGGCTCTTCCTCCGCAGCCGGCGCTCGTAGGTTTGGACTCGCACCAGGGACCCCGTAGAGAGCTGGCTGCGGAAATGCCACTCATTCCACTCCGCCTTCTGACGCGTTTTTCCCCCAGAATTAACGACGCCTTTTATTCCGCTTGTCAATGTACGTTCACTTCCCTTCCTGAAATGCCACGCCCTCACTCCCGGCGAGACGCGCTCTGGCAGGGAATTTGTGCTTCTCTCCGCCAGCAATGACACCGCGCACGCGCTGCAGAAATCTAGGGTGGCGCACATACGCGGCACGATCCCTCCTGGAATTTAATGGGCGTAGCTGTGCCGTCACAGTACTTCGACTCGCAAGTGGTTGTTTATCGCGCATTCTTCAAATACAGATGCGTATTCTGTCTTCATTGCGCGTTAAATCCCCTCGAGCCGCTTAATTAATATACGGGCCGGGGTTTTCATCACAAATATCCGTACTTTAAAGGATAGCGAGGATATATCGCCATGTCCTTACCCTGCCGGCGACTCCTTGGGGCTTTTCTTCGTACGTCCATTTCCTGTCCTCCCGGGCCCCGATTATTTTCTAACAGCACCGCGCGAGAATTTCGGAACAAGATAACAAGAATACTGTACCTGTTGAAATCGTGGATTCAAGATGAATATCGTTCTTCGTGGCAATAACCCACGAACTTGACGTCTCTCGCCTACGTCTCCGCATGTTCTATTGTGTTTGATACGGATCCGTGACGTGTTACGGAGTATACACCACGAAGGCTTACTGTACCTTTCTCATTCCAACATCTCACCGTGCGATCTTCACCACCACTGACAAGCAAAACGACTCGGCACTGAAGGTAAGGGAGTATATTGATGTTGTGTGGCTAGTCATCTTTTTTATTCACTTGCCAGAACCAAGCGACACCGCGCCTTGTCGGCCGATGAAACTCATACACACGAACTACGTCGAACGTCCCATAACCGCGTAGTCCAGTCGCGGAAACCCGTAGCAAGATCCAAATAATTTGGAAGAAACCGTACGCAGTAACGATCGAGAATAAAATATAGACGAATCGGCTTACGTCGACGCCGGCGTAGACTCTTGAGCCCGAGAATCTGTCCCTTGACCAAAGCCTCACAATCTGGCCACGACTCCCAATGGCGAAATAGATTCCGACGGGAATCTCATTGCTGCGGCGTTGATCTTCCGCAATCCTCGCATCTGCGTTTTGCGGCTGGGTCTCTTGCCATGCCGTTTTCGCGATCGCGCGCGGCGTCGGAGACGTCTATCTGTCACGTATATCTCCTGCCTTTCAAATTTATGGCGAAACATACCGAGATTTTATTTAAATATGGAAAGTATTCAGCTCTCCCGGCGGATGTCCTTCTCATCTCGAGTTGCTGACTCGAATGTGTATGCAGGCCGGTCAGGTGCGGTGGTTTCTTTTCGAAAGATAGGCTAATTCCAGTTTTCAGATGCTTCGGATCAACCCTGGCGGTAGCGGAGCTATGTGGCGTATATCATAACACATCAAACAGATGGAGGTGCACACTTACTGGGATCTTTGACCTTCTCCGAATCCCTTCTCATCATGTTACATGCAATGTAATTCCTTGACTGGAGAAAAGATCGTGTCCGGGTTGCCCGCCAGAGGATTCGCCGACAACACTCGACTCAGATGTGTACCTAGATACTTGCTTTATTGTGTCTATATAAGTAGCTCAGAATACCGGTGGACAGAGAATATCCACCGGCGTGTTTGGTCAACCACACCAACGGAGCGCCAGAAGCGCTCGAATAAGCGCCCAGTGCTGTGCAACCCGGGTCCCGCACTGATCCGGCGTTGCCACATCTTTGCTGCGACAGCCATGTCGCGCTCATTCCCCTGCCATCCGTCGCAAATATCCAGCCATCCGCTCAAGAAACGCGTCAAGAGTCCTTCTTATACGTAGTCGACCTCTTGTTGCTTGCACCCACCCAGCTCTTTCCCCTCAAATATCGGCTTTATCCACTCTTTATCCGTGAAATACGAACGCATCTCATCGTGAATCATGGTCCCCCCCCTAGGAGGAAGTCGACGTTATCGCTGCGGGCGGCGGCCTAGTAGGTGCGCTAAAATTGCTTGCGGCGCATTTCAATGATGTTCAATGCCTGCATTACATGCTCTGTCGTTGCCGGGCGTCTCGCCTATGCCGACCCCACCCTGAAGGTCGTGTTGATCGAAGGCAGGACATCTCTACTTATTACATTCGTACTGTGCTCGATGTACTTCATCTAGGTGGCACTAATAGCCGAGACGACCCCTGGGAGAAGTGCTCCTCGAGCCGGCGGAATCATCTCCAACAACGATGTCTCTAGGTCTACAGGTCGGTGATAATCATTTCAACATTTGAACACTCTTGCTCATCTACTGTAGCCCTGGTATCTATGTGAAGAACACGCAGCGCGATGGAATGTAAGCATTCGTTTTGCTGCACCCTCGCGATGTTTGTTAACATTTTTTTTTGCCAACACAAGCTACGTTCTACACGGACACTATATCTTCGTCGCACATGCGCGGCAGGAAGAGAATTGTCCCGTGAGTATTTCAATCCGTCAACTAGTAAACGAGTACGACACTAACACAAAGCGAACATTCTGGGTAAGCTGGCTTTATTCTGAATGCCGTTCCGCCTAGTCATTAGTGGTGTCTTCCATTAAGGCGGAGGAAGCAGGTGAGTATTTTTGGTCCATCAGCACCTCGATGCGCTAACGCGGCGTAACATCAACTTCCAGGTTTGCCGTTTAATTCCATTCAGTTCTTGACGCCCACCGCTGTGATTTATCCGACAGATGTACACAAGGGTACGTCGAGGGCAAGTCTCCCAGACGTACTCACGATTAAATTATAGGTTAGATCTTTAGAGGCTGAAGCTCGAATCGGGCCGACCCAATGCAGAGGACTTCAAGACCGAGGGATGCACTGCCAAGGGTGCGTTCCTCCCACTTATTGGGCACTTTCGCGTGTTTCGAGGGCGGGCAACACCTTTCTTCGCGTGCGGACGCCTTTCTTCACGTCCGCGTTTCTTCGATCGGACGCGGCGGTTTTTTCTTCCGGCGTACGGTTCCTCTGTGGCGTCGTCTCTCATTACTATCATGCGGCTTTTTTCAAGATCGTCCGCGCTTTCAATGTCGTGGCCGAGGCGTTGTCCTTGTGCATTTGCTCATTGCCTACGCTCCTTCTGATGTCTTCGGCAGTCCACATCACATCCTATTCACCGACGGTATCCTGCGTATGTACTCTCCTAATCTTCTGACTTATTTTCGAGTTGAGCGCACTTCAATTCAGTCGAAGACCCACTGAACGTGCAAGTTCAACCAGCGCGCGCTGACCTCCATTACACCGGGAGATACATTGACTCGTAACTTTCGTCAATGAAGCCAAACTGGGAAGCACCCATTTCATCGGTGTTCATCCAAATAGATTACCTGTAGTCATTAACCGAAATCTGGCACCAAACCGGCTGTCGTCCTCAACCGCAATTTTTCTCGCGACCTACAAATACAGCCAAATCCTTCTGTGATCCCTGCGTCAGTCTAATTGGCCGCTCGCTCCAGCGTCTTCCTTGATGTGATTGAACTCCCGCAGTCCTCGAGCGGCGCCACTCAGGAAACGAGGGATGGACTTCAATTAATGATATCGCCGATCCCCGTCTACTTCGACAACGTCCACGGGACTTACCCCAAGATCACCCAGTTTTGAAACAGGCGGCCGAGAAAATTGCTTTGACGTTTGCGCGACTAGGGACTAGGGTTCAGGGATATACAAAATAACATTGACCCATGGTCGTTGATTAGGGTTGAATTCAAGATAAACAGAACAAGTCGCTCTGACAGATTCCTGGCACTCTTAGCAGACGTGTCATTTGGTTAACTGAATTTACAAGTAACAAGTCTCATAACCTTGCGCAATGCCCATGGATCTCTCTAGCACCGCGATCATCTCCAAGTCAGGACAATAACTGCACCTCCCGTCTACAATCACCGCCCGATCGAAGTCCACAAGGGTGACAACCCCGCGATGATTGACCATGATGTTTTCAGCGCGGACATCGTGATGATGTATATCTTTCCCGTGTAGCGCTTTGAGGATTGAAACAAGTTGCTGTCTGGAGATAGTGTCAGTCAGCCGCAGTGATGCCTCAAGGGGACCACGAACTTTTGGTCATCAGGCGCCGAAAAAATGTCCTTCATGGCCGTGCCGGCATACGACATGACAATTCCAAAATTGTGAGAATTAGAATAGAGCCCCTGGAACTCGGGAGCACGAATCTCCGGGTGATCAAGACAGAGCCTCAATACTGTTGCTTCGTTGCATGCTTTCTCCTCGTCAGTGAAAACTTTAAGGACATGTTGGCCATCCGCGGATCGGAAAACGATTCCGCTGGCACCAGAACCAAGACGAGTGGAAAAAACCACGGGAAAGATGCTGCAAGGCGTGCGTCAAATGCTGGCGTCGGGATAAAGATACGGAGACAACTGACGCGTCCTTCCCGACGGGATAAAACAAAGTAAACCCCTCTGCTGTTCGTACTCCGATCCCCCGAGAACCGCATACTGCTCCAACGATCAATGCGACATGAATGACCTAGACATACCATCAGAGGCCATTTTACTATACAGATGGCGGACTTGCCGCTTCCATGAACCACGAGAAAATAGACTGCACAATAGGTCGACCCACAACTGCACTGATGACACGAGTCACAAGTGGAGCTGCAGGCGGTGATTGGGCCAGGATGATAAGCGCAGTGCTGCGCAGCACCTCGTCGTCCATGTTGTCGTACACTCGTGAATGGTAAAGAATGGCTTTGCTTGGGTTTCGGTATATGTAGATTGCGCCGAGCGGGGAGAAGACTTTGGCGTAGAGGGCATTGTATTCGAGCATTTGTGCCCAGATCTATCGAGGATGAGCGGTATACTGATCGGATGCCAAAAATTGATCACCTGTATCCACATTCTAATCGCTTCGGTGGGGTCCTTTGTTCTCGCCGGCCAGGGGAACTTTGCCAAGCGCGCCACCGCGAGAAATGCTGGTAGGTGCGTCGTAAAGACTAGGCCTCGCTTGCTCTCAGCGGTGATACAATGACCTTCTGCAACGGTGACTATCAGATCACCGACGGTGTCGTTTTGCGAAGGCGCAAATCCAGCCTGGACCTCTTTCCCGAGCATAGACGCGGCGATGACGGCTGCTGGCTCGAGAATACGGCTGAGATGAAATCTGTCCGTCCACCGTTCGTCTCTCTCGGGCGGTTCCGGTTTGTAACGGTTGACCACAAGGTGTGGCGCGAGTTCGGTGCGGTGGTCTTTGGGGTACGGTTTGGCGAAGCGAGATGCCAGCGAATGGATGCCTTTTTCGAGCCACTCGGGTTCGCAGACAACCTGCGCCAGCGGGGAAGTGTTGCGTTCCTTCTCGGAAAGCGCCTTCGTTGCTGATGAGCAGGACTCGCCAGTCCGGGCGACAGGGGGTATGGCCTGACACATAAGCAGTGCGTCTTGATAAGAAGTGGGGTCATCCGTGCTCTTCCATTTGTAGACCTCGTCGAAGCGGTCGGAGTTGACACGATCCCAGTGTTTAGGGTTGTCGTTGTAGCGTTTCAGCTTTCTTTCGTTCGGCAGAGCCTGTGACATGTCACAGATCACGAGGCAATGGACCATAACGGACCTGACCTTGCCTTCCTCGTCCTACTCTCTCGTCGGAATTCGGTCTCGCTCATCCAGTTCTGCACCCACCCCGGCTCCCCCTGGTCAAAATCCCCGCTTGACCTGCCGTCATCGTCGGCCCCGACTACGCACGCATGCCTTGCATCCGGCGGCCGCCACGACTGGCCTATCTAAGTATCTTCCGCCACCGGCGTAGCCGCCGCGCCTACACCCAGCATCTCTTCCACGACGACCAGCGTTTCCGCCGTGCCCACATCTACCTCCCCACCGCCTGCAGGCATCTCCTCGAGCACCAAACCCGCGATCTCACCCACGCCCACGAGGAGTTTGTTGCATGAAGCGGCGCGGTATCTTTTGGGTGGTGAGTCGCGCTCCGTTTTTTTTTTGAGGTGTGGGTGGGAGCTGATGGATGTGGGTTTGTAAGGACGTGGCACCCGACCGGAGTGGGGCGGAGATTTGGCTCACGGGAGTGAAGACGGCGTCTTATAGCAGGCATTCGCAGGCCAGCAGCACGAGCACGAGCACGAGCAGTAAGAAGCAGTGGTGGACGCTCGACGGGACCACGGAATGGGCGAGCGGTGCGGGGTGGGGGTGTATGCTGAGGACGGCGCTGAGTTTGTTGGGGACGGGGTTGGGGAGGGTTGGGGGTGAGTTTCTTTTTTGGTCAATTCTTTCGTGCGCCTACGCCTACGTGTATTCTAAGATGCACACCTTTCCGCCTCCTCCCTCCCTCCTCCCCCGTCGCACACTAACGCACCTCCACAGACTTACCCCCACGCCACCCTCCTTCGCCGCGCAGATCTGCATGCCCGCTGCGCACACGCGCCTCCTCTCGTGGATCCTCGACGCCTCCAAGGCCGGGGGGAGATGTGGGGATGTGGTATGGGCCGAGTGCGGTGGCGGGGGCTGATAGGTGGGTTTTTTATGGTTTTCCTTTTTTTTGCTCCGTCCTTCGCTTTTTTTTCGTCATTTTTGGCGGATGATTTCATTTGGGATGCGATGCGTTACTTTCTATGGACTTCCTACTCTTCCATCTTCCTCTTTCCCCTCCCCATATTGTCTTTCGTCATTTTGCTTTTCCCTCTATCTTCCCGTCCTCCCATCTTCATTCACATCCACATCTGCCACCATCGTCACTCACCTTCTCACCCCCTCTCCCCCCTCTCCGCGCATCCCTACCCTTCGCCGTCGTCGTGCCTCGCCTGGTGTATTCCTCGGGAGAATGTGCTTCCTGTTGGAGGATACCCTATGATCTACGCTGCATTTGACGTCGTTGCAGCGATGATCCCGACTGATGTCGTTTTGCTTCTGCATCGACGCCGATAACTTTCCTACTCTCTGTTTCTACTCTCTTTTCTATGTTTCCTATTCCTACGCTATTCTTCGTGCCTAGGATCGTACTGCTGCATTGCGTGTCGTGCCTTAATATTCGCTTTCTCATTGACGCAGAGCGGGGAGGATGACATGGAGAAGCAGTGCGAGCACGACAGCGACAAGGGCAGACGCGGCATGGAGCTCCTGCGTGCACTCGGCGCGAGCGTCTCCTGCCCCGGCTACTTCTCGCCCCAAGATCCGCAAGTCCGCTCGACGCTCACGGCGTTCGTCGACCTCGCAGAAGGAACGGTGAACCACGTCCTCGTCGTCGCGGGCGAGTGCGGGTGGCTGCGCACGCACACGCGCTGGGTGGAGCTCATGGGGAAGACGCTCGCTGCGCGCAAGTTTAACACGGGCGGCGGGGGCGGGGGCGGGGAGCACGGGTACGCGACGACGCGGCTTGAAGAGTGCGGATCGCCCGAGGGGGAGGGGACGGAGTCTGTTGCCCGAGAGGGTGGAGGACGACTACGCGTTTGGGGAGCTACGGAACTGGCGCACGGGGCGCGGGGATGGAGGCGTATGCGAATAACGCAGCGAATGCGGCCGTGTGTGCGAGCGTGGGTTACACAAATGCGAGCGCGGACGAGTATGATTTGCTCAATGAGGAGTATACTGAGGATGCTTCGGAGCTGGAGGATGAGCTGAACGAGGACGAGGACGAGATGGCGGCGGCGCTGGAGTCGAGTATGAAGGAGCCAGCTTTGGGAGATTGGGCAAGAGGGAGGATACTAGACGGCGCACGGGTGGCGCCTGCGGATGTGTACTACGGGGTGCGCGTAGGCGGACTAGGTTAGTGTCTTCTTCTTTTACTTCTTTCTCATTCTCATCACCTTCCTTATCGCAGATACCCCCGAAAACCCAGTCAAGGCGACACATCCCATACCCTGGGCAGTCTCCCCGCCCCCCTCGCCCCGGGGACACGTAACGTCCACCACGACCCCAGACCTACCCACCCCCCTCCCCGCCGACACTACACCCACAACGCACCCCGGCCCCCCATCGCCCTCACCCCCGACCTACGCGCTCGCCAAGGCCACGCACGCCGCACACATGCGCCAGATGCACGTCGTTCTCCTCCCCGCGTTCCGCAACGTCGTGCGGCACGTCGTCGTCGAGTGTTCGCTCGAAGCGCGCGAGGGCGGGAGCGGCGGACCCTGCTATGCGCGCCGCGCGGATGTCGCTCGCGGACGTGGTGCACGAGGTGCCCGAGGAGGAGGGTGTGTGGTTTGACGGGGTGGATTGAACGGAGCAGAGGCGGAATGCGCGCGTGGAGGCGGCGACGGAGCGGGAGCGAGAGCGGGAGAGGCGGCATCGGACGGAGGGGAGCGATGATTCGAGCGAGGGGACGTCGCGAACGAGCGATACGAGTCCGGTGTTATCGACATCGACGCTTGGGACGACGCCGAGCCCGCCGCCGCTGGGGGAGCACCGCAAGGACAAGGAGGGTGCGGATGCCGTTGAGGAAGCGCGGCGCGCGAAGGAGGCGAGGGAGCGGCAGCCGACGATTGCGGTGATGCCGGTGCTCGACCCGCCTCGCCTCCTGCACCGGATTCCGTTTGTGCCTGAGACGATCGCGCATCTGCCGATGTATAGTCTCGAGGCGCTGCAAGCTGTAAGTCCTTTCCTCCGCCTTCACGAGCTGGTTCTGAGATTTGTCCTAGGTTTGGCGTGAAGCTTGCGCGCCGCTTCATCACTGCCGGTGCACGATTTGCGAGCGCGCGATGGCCGCTGTGTAAGCGGCGCAGGGCGGGCATCCTATGAAGACTACTCCCGCTGCCGCCAAAGACGAGGGCCCACTCGTTCTCCAGGTTCCTGCAGAGGACGACACCGCCCGCCGATCTCGGACTGCGCTTCCTGTCTCACAATGTGTCTGGCCCACCCCCCCTCCCGCCTTCTCCCCCCGTCTCTGGCGCACCACCCATCCTCGATTGTGGCGCGATCTCCTCCGATCTCCCTCGACCGAGATCCCTCTATCTGTACTAGGCGCGCAGCTGTCCAATGACCCACCGTCTACGCTGCGTCTATCCATTGAAAGAGGCGTATCAATCAAATGACGGTACGCCCACCCTCCCTCCTCTATCTCTCTGTCCGGCGTCCTGACGGCGTCGTAGGTCTGAGTGCAAGATTTCTTCGCCGCTCGGATTCCTTCCCCATCCTCGTCGGACAAGCCACATCCAGCTCCCGCGGCCGACTCGCCCCCCGCTCTCGCGCACTACGGCATCTTGCGCTCTCCCCGCCTTCTCCTCCCCCTCTCCGCCGCAACGCCCATTCTCGATTCATCACCCGCCCGCGCCGCTGCCTGTACTGTATCGCGATCCCATCCAATCCGAACTGCCCCCAAAGCCCTCCGAGTCGTCTGCCACCCCTCCGCTACGTCTACAAAGTATCCGTCCCGCAGCACGCGCATCCCCGGCCCCCTGTGGCGGAGACCTCCGTGGGACGACCGGCATCCCTTTGGTCGACTGCGCTCATATACAAGTACGCCGCGCGCTGTGCTCCGCCGCCGCGCCTGTTTCTCCATTCCGGCGGATGACGCGGACGGCTGAGCGGAGCGAGGGCGGCGAGCGTTTTAGATCCATGCGATCTCCGTGGGGACAATATTGCCTGGCGGATTCGTGATATACGCTGCTGTGCGTCTCTCATCCTCCCTCCCTCCCCTCTAACGCCTTGCTTCGATTTCAGCCTGGCGTGCGGTGCAGACAATGGTGCATGCATCCGCCATGCGCTCTTCCTCCCGCTTCTCGGCGTACTCTCCACCAAGGACGCTTGTCAATCTCGCGCCCATACTCTAGGCGCCTATTGGGCGGGCTATTCGAAAACCCGCATTATCCCGCCCAACTCGCCGCGGACTGGCTTCTGGTGGCGGCTGCGTGTGGGGACCGCTCTATCGGTCGTTTCCTCTGCCCACCTTGCCCCATGGCCCCCACCTACGTCTGGCGTAGTCTCGTTTTTATTTCCACGGCGCCTGGCAGACGTTTCTTAATGGGGTTATTACCGATTGTTCCGAACCCTCCGTCGTCTTGCATAAACCTCCTTGTCCACGTTCAATGAATAAAATCCGTCGTTTGCGCCATGCTGAATATTCGCGTTTAGTGGTGGACGTAAATGAACCCGGTGATTTGAATTGTGAAAATATCAATCCGGCTTTCTTGGATCGCTCCCGGCTTATCCAGCAAAACCCGAATGGAATCCAGCGAGATCCAAATTAGGTTAGGTTAGGTTAGGCTAGGCTACAATATGATGTCCGAGCCATTTGAAAAGCAAATTTAAAGCAGCCGACAGAGTACGAACTAATCCCGAGCCAGTAGCCGGGATCTGATCCCAACATTTTGGTTCCTAAGTTTGCCGCGATGCGTAAACTGCGGCTAATTTTGCACAGCCTGAGTACCATGCTGGTACCATGAGAACCAGATGCAAACCCGCCGCCGAGGGTTATTACAGCTGTTTCCGAAAAGCTTGAGACAACGCGAAAATTTTTGCTCGCAACCAACTTTTGATCGCATGTTAAGGATTACTGTTTTTGGATACCCCCGGACAGATCATCATAATATACTTGATTACCGATTGATTACCGTAACCATTTTTTCTCTCCTCGAATGTCCTCCCGCCGCCCGCGCTGCACTCCACTGCCGCACTACGAGCCTCCTCCACCTGACTATGCCCCAGTTGATCTGTCAAGCAGCCCCAGTCCGGTCAGGTTGCGCCTGGTCAGTCCGTCGGGCTTGAGTGAGGCGCCGGAACAGGATTTCGGTACGTCTTCAAATTACTTGATAGTTAGGACTTCTTGCTCACAGCCCTACAAGACCAGCACCCTCTTTCATTTGATCCGTACAGCTACTCAGACTTCTCCCAGTCTCCATCCTCAAACCGTATGACACTGTGCTACTAACTTGGAGAACCGGATCTCGAAAACGTCATAATAGGGCGCGTGATACTGACAGGCCTCGGCCCGCCCATCCCAAAACAGTAATCCTTAACATGCGATCAAAAGTTGGTTGCGAGCAAAAGTTTTCACGTTGTCTCAAGCTTTTCGGAAACAGCTGTAATAATGGGATGTCGAACTCTTTTTTTTTGAATACTCGGGAGGGAAAACATTTGGTAACTCTGCGAAACATAACACTTGGAATGCGGCAAGGAATGTGCTTGAAATCGCCGTTGTCGTTCGTTTCATCGGGCCGAGGTCCGAGTGCCACTGACTTGGACAAACAGGGACACACACCCTCTTGTCATCACACACCAACGGCTTGCTATTACCGTCTTAAAACCGTCTTCGGTTCTTTACCCCTGGTTCCTCTGTACACAGTTATCGCGGATTGTGTGACGCCAAAGATCCAAAATGAACATCCGTCGCGCAATTTCTTTCTCGTCTCTTCTGCCCTCAAGAAAACTAAAACCCGCAGATGGCGCAGACGCCAGGTGAGTTTCTTCGTGCATTACGTTGCTGGCGCACACGCTCGGGGTCTTATGGCCGAGTGATAGCTGATGTCTTTGATTTCAACAGCGTCCCACCCCTGCCTCCACTGTCACCCCGTCACTTCAATTCGAATCCAGACCCAGACGATGAGAGCCTCGAGACCCCCAGAAACTCGGTGGCGCTGGGAATTCCCCCCGAAGTTCAATCCGAGCCTTCTATTTCCTCTCACCCCGAGCCCGAGGATTTGGATAGATTCCAAGCATTGTTTACACCTCCTTCATGGGACAGGGTTCTGGAACACAAAGTCCGACAGCTACAGTGGTAAGTGTTATTCAATCTGCTGAGCCAATGGGTCTATGTATGGATGTTTTAATATCACGTACTTGACAGTGCTCTCACAGCCAGTCAGGAAAGGGTCCGCACATCGGAGAAGTAGGTATTTTTCAATCCACTCAGCCAATTTGTTTCTCACCAAAGGACCGATTTTGAAGAATGATTGAAGTACTTCAAGCTACTGTGACTTGCCAACAGGAGGAAATCATGTATCTGCGGGGCACGATAAAAATCGGTTGCCCTAGTCATAATTTGTCGAAGGGATCAAGTAACTAATTAATTACATAATTTTTTTCTTGGAGCATACAGAACTTGTTACATGTTAGCGGTGAACTCATGACTTGGGTGGATGACCGTAGAATTGTCAATGCTACAGGATATTTGGTGACCTTCCCTTATGTCCTCTCCGCCGCTGCCAGAATTACTTACCTGATTCGTTGTCAACTACGTCTACCCAGGCGACTGTGTGCATTCGACAACGCTGTATCCCTTATAAATCCAATACGTTTATTCACTCCATCATGAGCGGTAACGACCTCGATTTTTGACGAATTTTGCTCATAACACTATCTACATTAAAACCGTGTCTCTCGAACGAATTGACGGACGAGACTTGGACTTTCAACTCGTTCACAGGATTGGACGGAGCATATATCCCCAGAGAATGTCAACTCGAATGCAGTGATATGCGCGTGTTGCGTGGCTTATTGACTGCGGGATAGAATGATCTGGGGCCGGTGATAATCAAAAGATCGAACCACGTCAGTAAGTCGGCACACGACCGAGAAGGCTCACATGATTTGTTAGGTATACATGTACTCAGTACTGCCCGCCGTATTGATGTTGCAGCAGGAAATGAATTGCAAAGCTAAATTTCCAGCTGCGAGCCAGAAAAGTGTCATGAGTACAAATAAAGAAAGTTGAACCGCACTCTGACTGCGTAAGAGTTGGTAGGACTGGAAGGTATATGTGAGTAATAGCCTCCGTTCGCGCCGTGATCTCCATGGCCGGAAGTGTCGCGAAAACCGTGGAGAAATATACATTAGCTTTCCTGCTCTTGAAAAACACAAGTGCAGTCAGAGTAAGTCCGGGCGTTCTCAAGTAGACGCAAACGAGGACATACTTAGATTCGTCAATAGAGCTGATGTTTATTTGGAAATTGGCATCTGTGTCAAAGAAAATAGAGTCGGAGATGCAAAAATGAGCCTATAGTTCATGAAAGCTCCGCGATGCAGATCACCTTCATCGCGAAACATATCCCTAGAGTCCGAATCCAAGATCACTGGATTCGGAGATATGGTGGTTCCCAAGTGTATTTCCGTGCCGAACGCCGATTTTGTGTAGAAGAAATCGAGAGCGTTCTGTACTCCGAGGTAGAGAAAAAAAACATCTAGGATATTGCTTCGTAGGTCGGATTGAGGCTAGGTCCGAAGAAACCGCGTACGGGATTGTCCGTGTTTGTGTCACATTGTTACGCTCGTGACATCCCTTATTTCCTATACTGTATTCTAGTAGTATACTCCTGTACTTATCAGCTTCCCGCGCACTGATCACCGTCCGGTCCAATCGATGCTGCCAAAGATCGCGAACATGTCAACCACAACGGTGCTACCGGCAGTGCCAACATGAACACGGCGCCCAAGATCGATGTGTCCATAGAGCTGCTGTGGGAGGGCCAGAACTTCGAATTTGACGATGAGAGCGAAGGAGGCGGGGATGATGACTACAGCACCGTGCGGCTCGTGAAGCGGGGGTCGGAGGAGCTCGACGTGTACGAGGCGGACGTGGAAACGGCCAGCACGGGCTCCGCGACCAAACGCGCGCGCATCGACGCCGCGGATAGCCCGCCGACTTCAAGCACACCGAGCAAGCTCTCGGGCGAGGAGTCCGCTGTGTCGCACGAACACGAACTCCGGCGCCGGATGGAGAATATCGTTGCCGCAGCTGGTTTTCCGCCCATCTGACGAATGACCACCCCATCGTTATCGCGCTCGCGCACCAATAAAACGACCAATATGACTCGGACGCACTGATTAGTAATGGCTTTTCCTATTCTATTTCTTTATCCTTTGTTCTTTGTTCCTTCTGCGCACACCTTCTTCCACCGCCGTGTATTCCGCATGCCTACTTTGCCGCTTACCTTTCGATGATAACTCGCTCGAATAAATAAATGACTCCGATACCGATACGTACAGGCATCGTGTAGCAGTTCGTACATTTTTGTACACGTTCTATATATTACTTTGTGGAATAAAATCTTAGACAATCCAGTGAGCGGGGTGACTGGGGATAGTTTGAGGCTGAATTCGTGTAAAGCTCGTTTGTTTGTCGTTATGTCTTTCGGCCTTTTTTTCTGCCATCATCATATGGCAGCTTCGCGCCGTGGTCTATGCTTGTGCCCGTCTCGGGAGGCTACGTTTTCTGCGTCATGAACGGAAACTCCTTTGTTTGCAAGCGGCGATTCCGGAGCAACGGTGACCGAATCTGTGGTAACACTAGTACTTTCGTCATCCAAAATGTATCTTGTGGTCTTCGCCCATCTTGTGCATCGGCACTTCCATATCTACTGAATTAGTAGCTCCCGTCGCTGCGGAATGCTCGGCTCAATGGATTGAATACACCCTCGCGATGTGATGCATTCAGCATGCCGTGATAATGGCATTTAGCTTGTGGTGGTTATACCAGCCGAGTGTGTAGTCACGCCTCTGTGCTTTTCATTTGAAAATCCAGCGGCTAATTGACTACTTACCCCGGAGCGTATATCGAAACTGCGCACTTATCACCCGCATAGGTAGGAATCTGTCGTCCCGGGTCCTTTTTTAGTCCGCCTCACGCTAATACTGCTGGCAAGACGCATCTACTTCTTTCTCGAGGCGTCTCTACTTTCACTCTACGCATTCTTCCTCAATGCATCTCTATTCTTGCCGCCTGCTGTGAGTACCCGTAGACCATTCCAAATCCGTTGTGAAGATCTTTGTTTTGATCCTTGATGCACTTGAACGACGGTTTGTCGTATGTGCGAGTTTCGATACGGCGCGTATGTTGTTGGGCCGGCAGGTTGGCTACGTTTAGCAAGGCAACGCTCGGGGGCGGCGTGAGGGCAATGGCTATATCCCTGGGAGGGCGTGCGGCGGAGGCCGGAGCAACGGGCGAGGGATCCAGCGGTAGCTATATTGTATTATTTATTTTTTGAAATGCAATAGCAACACACCTTTTATAGACGGTTTTGCCACGTATGAGAACAGTTCTAAGCCAGATATTATCAATTCCACATTCAAAGTTTACGCTCATGTGCGCTCAACCTGAACTATGCTTGAATGTGCCATCTTTTGTGTAAATTAGCACATTTTTGACTCATTTCAGCCTACTTGAACACACAGAATTCTAAGCGAGAATCAACCTTCACAAACTTGATTGCCCACCGTCGGATTCGGCAGCAACCCCGCCATTCCAAGGGTGATGGCAAATCAGTTGTGAGAGCAATTAAAACTGGAGGTGCCATCCAGTGAAACCCTCGGCAATCTGAAGCCATTTCCCGCCATTTGAAACCCTTGGATTTTTTCGGGGTAGCGCTGAAATGCACGTGACCCTGCTGACTGTGCAATCGAAAATTGTGGCTATGCATGGTCAGCATCTTCTCATGCAAGAGGTCTCAGATCGCCTTATCAGTCGGCATCTTGTAAAATCAATCATCAAAAACAATCCAGGCTGGTATAAGCAAGTTTTGCTATCTCACTAGCACTGCTAACGCACTCCGCGTCGAAACGCAAATTTACAATAATTTATAAACACAAAAGAAAAACCCAAGCTTCCAGGAAACACGAAAAAGACCAGCCCAGTCATCCAGTCCCGGTGTTTACTTATTTACTGTAAGTTTGGGAGACAATATATTTGTGCTGTAAGTTGCCATCCAATTCCTACTCCGAGTTGGCTTGCTGGCAGGATATTCTCAAACAATGTTCCAAGTGGTGTTAGTCACTTTCAAGGCGGCAATGTTTTCGACTTAAGGAACGGTCTGCGCCGTGGGTCTCGACATAGTACCTCAGACTACACTGATTTGAATAATCGCAGTTGGCATCTACGTATACTTCTTGAGACTCGAAATTTAAAAGCCGCCATCCATCCAGCCACACTATCTTGGGTGCGATATATTCAGGAATAACATCGTGTTGGATATTTTCGGCTCAGAGCTGGCGTTGCGGTGAAGACTGGCCGCAAAAATCAGATTAAATAATTTTTACTCGCCATTCATGTCCGAGTTTTACTAAGTGTGGACCATCGCCGCGCTTCACCGGACGCTTGTATGCCGAGCCTATTGTTGGATAAGACCAGGTGCCCACCATCTAACTCTGGTCCCAATAATTTTTCGACTTACCAGTTTGGGGTGCAGCAGTTCTTCGTCTGTTAGCAGCATATACCACTCAACTCATTTCAGGGCCAAGGTACTGACCAGTTTGGCGCCCAGAAATGCTCAAGTTAGTTCAAACATCTGAGTAAGTCATTCACTTCATTCCTTCACTTCCTGCACTTGCTCGCCAAATTACATAATAGACCCACTATAAGTCCACTGCATCCATTTTTCTCCTTACTGACTACTCACACTTTGATTAGGCTGACGGGTTACACCCGCGGTTCGATTTTCCTCATTGTGCCCTTGTTGCCGGCGCGATGATTTTCGGAGATGATTTCCCCTTTGGGACCACTAACGCTAGTAGCCCAAAAAGGGAATTCGGGACTCATGTTGCTGGGAAACTTGTTTCACAAAAGTTTGTTTGGACGGGAGGGAGTGTGAGAAATCGGCCAGGATTATTATTAAATTGCTGAATGATTGGGCTGCTTTCGTGCACCGGTCCGGGCACATCAGTTAAGTGTGCCTGTTGGGTAATTCTGAATAAATTATTAGGGAGGGAGTTTAGGGTCTTTCGGGTAGTTTTCAAATGTATCCGGGGGTTTTCAAACCCTGGGAATGCATTCAAAATGTTTTTGGTACCATATAATCAGCCGTTGATCTGTTGTGATGACCGTGCCTCGAGGTAGCAAGATCTTGTTGCCCAGTATATGTGCTGTAGGCAATATTTCACCTGGATACTTGGTTGGCAGGTATTCAGGATGTATGAAATTGCTATGTAAGACTTCAATATGTCATTGCGCGCGATGTAGGTTAGTGCGCAGCCAGATACTGATTTTAGAAAGTTGACCTTATTTTCGCTTTGAATTAGAAGTTGGCTGACCCAACGGACTCACCCCCGCCCCGTCTTTAATCCAGAGAACCTGATTCTTGAGGTCCTGGAACCCAGACAGCATGTGTTCGGCCGGCAGAACTTGCCCCGTTCCACCCCATTGCGGGTTTCCCTACTGTACGTTCAATTCTTCCTCTGAAAATTTCCCCTGAGGTTCACTGATGTATTTTCATTGGGAGAACTTTATTTTAAACCTATCCGAATATTCCTGGCCGCCCATATTATGTTACATAGCGAATATTCGCAAAAAATGGGAATTTATTGACATTTCAGGCCGTCCCCACGTGGGGACGGTGGATTTCCCCAGGAAGAACTCCTACCAAGCTATTTGAGGGTCATACGGAGAGGTTCAGAGGGGTGCCGCGGTGTATAGAGAACGGCTTCGCACCTTTTGCAACATTTTTTGTGCACATCATTTACTGATGAATTTCATTATGCTGCCGATTTTGATTCAATGCGCGATCTAAGATTTTTCAAAACCATTCACATACATCGTTGATTATGTCCCGTGGCCGCTGTGTCAATCAGAGCCACCCTTCGCTTGGTATTGCAACGGTAACCATTTTATTTGGGTGGGGTCAGTCGGAATTCACTGAACCGATTGATTCACTGCGCATTACGTGCTGTCAAACGGCGGTGAGTGAAGTCCAAAGGCTAGGTGCACAATTTTCAGCCATGTATCCTTTGCAAAACTTTGTTTCCCCACCAGAGAGTTCGAACTTGAGTAGGACGCAGCAACGGATGAGCGGCGGAATGTGGTTTTCTCCTGATAATTCCTGGGCGAGACGTACACGCAGAGGCCCAGCTGGGCACATGCGCAGCTTCGTTAGTTACTGGGATGTCAGGATAAGACCAATATGAATACCGCAGGGATGCGAGAAACCCTCGAAACGAGTAGCTGTATATGCAATGCAGAAGTGAGTCCAAAGAAAGCAATACAAAGAGATTCAGGCTGACCCGGTTGAGTCGGCACGTCAACTTGCTTGCTCAGACCATCGATGTATAGGAAAGAATCAAAGTGTCGAACGGATGGGGTGAAAAAGGAGCGGTAAGGAACAGGAGCGAGGTCGTAGCTTTCAGAGTCACGGAGACACTGAGTCTGAGACTGCAGCGGCGTGCACAGATGAGTGGCGTGGTCTTGCAGAGGGGAAGTAACGAACATGTAACCAAGCCCAGAATTCAAAGATGACCACCGCGGAGTGGGAAGTCAGTTGACACTAAATTTGAGATCAGGTGATGGTTTTGGGAGTCAGCAAGACTCTGGGCCTT
Source organism: Mycena galericulata (assembly GCA_029289565.1). Taxonomy (NCBI): domain Eukaryota; kingdom Fungi; phylum Basidiomycota; class Agaricomycetes; order Agaricales; family Mycenaceae; genus Mycena; species Mycena galericulata. Next base: position 146,825 of record JARKIA010000220.1, read on the forward strand.
CGAATGAAGACACAGGGATCTCACAGACTGCCGCGATATCCAGATAACAAAGAGGATGAGATGGGCTCACCCGAATGCTGGGGATAAGGATGTTTAGTAAGCAAATTCGGATTATCTTGAACAACAACGGCGAGAAGGGTTGCGCGGGGGTTCACAGAAAGGAAGGAAGAGGTATTGGAGGAGGGTGCTTGGACTTGAATTTTGAGGAAAGATGAAGATAAGCACCTCATTATTCGGACCCGGGTCCCTCAGACGTTGACCGAAAACATCGGCCTCGTATCCGAGATTGGCCCCTCGGAATGCGGTGCGCAGCATCTGAATAGCAAGTTGTGCATCGGGAAAAGAGGAATGAACTCGATTTAGGGGAAACAGGAAGGATTTGAGGGCACACCACACGAATAGGTCAGGGGTCAAAATGTGCGGCGGGTGAAATGGCGAAAATTGAGCTCGTTTTGGACGAGGGCGGCGCAGAGTTGGCGGAGAGGGGTCCTGATTAAACGGGTCGGATCCGGGAAGGATGAATGAACTCGGAATAAAGCAAACGAATCAGATTTGAGCAAACGGCACGCACCTGAATATTGAAGATCACAGAATTGATATCAAAGTCCCAAAGATCCGAATCGTTCTCAATGATGGCGTCGTGGAATCATAAGTGCATGGTACCAAGAGGAAGAATAGGATATAAAGAGGGCAGAGGAAGTTGAATTATGGGAATCAACGGGGAATTGAGGACAGGCCATTGCCTGAAATGCTGCGAATCTGGGCTGTGGACCACAGAGAAACTCCAAGATCCAAGAAGGTGAAGGACAGATGTCGGCGGATTTGAGGTTGAGAATGCATAGGGCTTCGAGGATCTACTGTGAGTCCGAGGGTGATACGGCGAAGGGGTGCACGGTGGAAGAAAGCGAGAGCAGCGATGATCAGATTGACACATCACTCAGCTCGTGATTTTGTCACCGGGCCGAGTGTACCCGAGTTACCTATGTAAGCAGTCTCATCCGCTCCCCACTCGCTCACTTCTTTTCTCACTGTATACTTTCGCTCCTCCCCTCAGGACCCTTGATTATCCCTTTGGAAGCTAGGGCCCGACATCGGCCGATCGGCCCATTTTTGTCCGGACAAATTTCGAGAGATTTGCTCGCTTTTTGTCGGCACGGACCTAGCCGAGGCGTCCAAAAAGGGTAATTTTCTGTTCCCACCGCATCAAAATCTGAAAATTTCGTCCGTAACCCTGTTTGTTCGATTTTCCGCGTCATATTCGATGCAGGTATGACTTTTGACGCGGTTCCCAGAAGAAAAAGCCTTTTCAAGCTGCTTTGAAGCCAAAATTCTCTGTCGAAACTCGGCCAACTCGCAGATTTTTGTCCGGACAGGACCTAGCATTTCCGCCCCGGACCCCTCATTTTTGTCCGTCCAGAACCTGGGTTTCCGACCCAAGATCCCAAAATTCAAATGGCCCTCCGGGCATACCTGGTACCTCCAAACATGATTCTTCAGTGCAGCAGTGGTATGGTTATATGGCTCAAGGTTTGCTCGGTCAACACTAAGTGTGCATCACATTGAGCCTGGTGGGGGATCATCCGTTGTAAATACTCTGAGCTTATGGCCAATAGGGCTGTTCACCGTGCCGTGACGGCCACGGCCGTGGGTTCGACGGGTTTTACACGGCACGGCCGTCTCAAGCACGGCCCGTTAGATGAAGTTCAAACCTTTAGACGGCACGGCACGGTCCACGGCACGGCCGTAAACGGTTACACGGGTTGGCACGGTTGAATAAAAATCGTTAGAATAATGTTAAGCTAACCCAAAATCTCTTGGATCGCGCTGCGAGCCAGGCGAAGACATTTCTGACCAAAATTAAGGTCTTGATCGTCTCTGGTATCAAACTCGCGCGTTTAAGCGAAATTGTGTCGCGGCCACGTGAAAAAAATGTATTCTACAGCAACAGCAGACCCTGGAAATGTGAAATTGAGCTATAGGTCACGTTCCAGAGAGAGTCCACACACCAAGGATAGCCATCAAGTCGCGAGAAAGACAGAAAAGATTCGGTAACAGTGCCCTAGTTTTCGCGCACATAACTAAAAAGATAACATGAGTACCTTAGTACAAGAAAATACTGTCTCTTATTGCCTGAGGTACATACAGGTACACATGCACCCTGAAATGTCCCCGCTCGACGACGCAAGGTATCCGTGTCATAGGCAATGCAGCCGTCAATGCGCACGGATAATACTTAGCCATTCGGAGCAATTGGGACTGAGTGCGAGTCAGCGAGTGGCACTGTTCTTGACCGTTTTATGGTTTGAATAATTGGACAACTTAGCTGCAGGCTTGTATCGTAGGGTTTCAAGTACTTTGGTGTGTCGAGACGGGTTGAAGGGAGTTGGATGCTTGGTTGGATGTAGAAGTGTGTGTCAGGGGCGACACAAACAAGTAACAACATGTGATGCCGTCAGTCATTCGGCGGTTTGCTGGGGGTTTGAGCCGCCAACCGAGAAACCCTTTCAGTGCTTCTGATGCCCCATGAGCCGTATGTAGCCGTAGGATCTCATAGGCCACTCGATATGCTAATTATTTGGTGGATGCCGTTGCGGCCGTTGCGGCCGTGTTTCGACGGCCTCACACGGTCATAACCGTGCCGTGACCGTGCCGTGGAAGACCTGCCAAAATGGCGTACGGCACGGCACGGCAGCCGTGCCACGGGTGCCGTGGAACCGTGGCCACGGTTACGGCGAACAGCCCTAATGGCCAATGATCAGAATTCAAACAACTTGAATTCTGATTCTGAGGTAAGTAGTCATGGGACAGCAGATATGTGAAGTCTCGGATGGCTATATGGCCGTACTCATGGCATTTGAGGTAAATAATCTGTTATAAAGTTAAGTTCGACAAATTTCTAAGGGAGTTAAGCATATCAACCACTCCAGGTTGCATGAGGATGATATGCTGGCCACTCTCTATTCCATTAGAGCTTGTCATTAGCTCGGGGAAAACCCGGGCCAACATATGCCTGATGAGAGCTGATGAGAGCCCAATGTGAGATGCAGGCACATCGGATTATTTTCGGGACAGATTCGACCTCTATATTATTATCAATGAGCCAGTCCTTGATTGCTACTTTGAAAGCTGTCAGGATCCGTATATGGTTGTGATGGTATGACTTTGTACGGAAGGTTTCAGAGTCTCTAGTGATAAGTATGAAAATTCAGTTCAGGTTCCCCAGTAATTGTTTCCGAATGCTGAGCTTGAAATTTGGTTCAGGTTCGAACACAGTTTGAATTTGAAAAATTTCCCACCTTCAAACGGCCAGAATGTACGTCAAGTACAAAGCAAATGTAGGTAGATGTGCCTTGTGCTCCCATGGGGCTCTGTACTTGATCATTTGGAGCGTCGGATAATGCAATTGAAGTGATTTTCATGAGAAAGGGGGGGGGGGATTTATTATACTTGCGTGGTCCACAACATGAACAACGAGTCTACCAATCCGACCGAGAAGACCGAGATGGTCATCGAATTGTCACAAAGCTATCAGATGCTTTTAACACCTCGGCACCACATTAGATGGGGTAGACTATGTTTGAAACGGGTGTGAGGGGGTATAATTGCACTGAAAATCATCCTAAATCTAGCTAAAATGAGTGACAGAAATGGAATTGCGGTCCGGGTTTCGTTCACACCTGCTTCATCAGTAATATGACAAAATGCACGCGATCTTTGGCTCTGGCGTCCTCGTGCATTCTTCCAGCAGACTTGCTTCCGTCGTCTCGGGCCCAACAATGTTCGCTTCGCGTGCATCTACCCACTGCTTGCGCCACTATAGGAGCCGCCCGCGAAAGAACGAGAGGATGTGATGGCGGCAGTGCGCACTGACACGGAGCGTGCTGAGCGGGAGCGGTACTTGCGAAGGACGAGAGTGAGTCTTTCTTGCTTATCATGTACTCGTCCTTTGAACTTTTGCTCTCATTCTCTTGCCCTACTCCCTTCCGCCCCTCTCTATCCTTCTCTTTTCTTTCCTCGTCCTCCTGCGCCGCTCATACTGACACTTGCTTTCGCAGCCACGGCCTCAGGGAGGAAGTTCTAAGTCGTCGAGACGCAGCTTATTGCGAAGTAGCATGCGATGAGCGACATGTATACTATGGTGAGTAGGAGGAGGCATCCTGGGATTTACGGAGGAGCCGGGGCAGGTTACAATATGATGGTGCGTCATTTATTCGTGATTTTCTCTCACTTCTTTCTTCTTCGGCGTGCGGGGCGGGATGACTCTCCTTCTGTGCTCGGGAGTGGGAGGTATCTTCGGGATATCCCCGTCAGGAATGGATATTCTGCGCACAGACGGTTATAGGCCCTTTCGATATCTCTGACTCAGATCCGTGTGTGTCGCCTCCCAGGATCTGCGGATCCCCCGGGATTTCTTCCTAGACATCCTCCCCGTCCTCCCCCTTCGTCCTCTGCCACCTCATGTGTCTCTTCGACGATCTCGTCCGGGACACCTGTACCGGTGCCTCTTAGTTTCCTTTTACATCCGGAAAAAAAACACTTAGCTACAGCACCTATCAGTATCTATAGACTGCTATGGTAGCACTCCATAGCCGGCCATAGCTGCTGTAGCTATGTGTTTTTTCCCTGATGTATATCATATCTCGCATTTTCACTCCAGTCGGCTAATACTCGTATAGATCCACACTCATACTTCACAGTAGTATTTCATGTTGTTTGTCACGCACTCACGCAAGCTTACAACTTATGCTGTCGGAGTTTTTTGCGGTGGTTTGTGTGCCGAGTATACGAGGTGGGTTTTTCTATTCGTGTATTACCCTCTCAGTCTTGTTCCATGTACCTCACTGATTATCTGTTTTCCAGCTTCTGTTTATTTTGCCTCACCGGCCCACCCCGGCTCCAAACGGTACTGCCTCGTTTCACCCGTGTCCCAACATATTTACCGTGCGTCCAGTTTGCGTCCATCTATTTATTCTGCGGCGCTTATGCATATGCGTTTAGGATCTGGACAAGCGACACGTACATACAGATGTGGCAGGCTTCGTGAGATTGATTTGCAGTTGACCTCTTCGTTTCTAAAATGTAATCATTTTAGTTATTTCGCGTCTATGTAAACCTTAGAGCTACTTGCATATTGTTATGGTATATACCTACAGCACTAATTATATACCCTGCTTCTCGAGTTTCTCTGCAGGTCTGAAATACGTCCTGGAATGGGATGCAGTGTGATAAGCTGCAGGTTGTGGAAGTCAGTTGCTATTTAGCCTTTTAAACAGAACAAGTTAGGTCCAGTGCAGAATCCGCTCTGTTGCGTATAATTTGACTGAAAATGTCACAGAACAATCAAGCACCTGGAAATTCGAAGATTCGGGTGAACTTCCATTTCGCACCATTTGATTCAGAATCCTCAACCAGCCTGAACTCAGCTTGCATGGACGGTGTTGGATCTCAGCAAATTCTCCAAAACATGACTGTGGTAGGTCATTCAAATATACTGTATTTATTTCGCATCAACACCCTTATGTAGCTAACGCCATGGCTGCCCTAGCGCCTCCATGAGAGTCTGGCGGTCAGCGATCAGCATATCGGGAAATTGTTCGACCAAGCATTCGGAAAGGTGTGTGGCTGACAAGCATGCTAAGTGGAGGAGAAGATTGATGTCGACGCCTGCCTTGAGAAAATTTTCAAACCAGCAGGCTTGTAGCGCTGCTCGCTCGAAGAAAGTATCCAGGATGTTCTCGATCTCAATTTTACTGCCTCCGGAAGAGGAGTCCTGATGCCGCAGGGATCTCCGTTTCTGGTGGTTGGTGTTTCAATAAATATCGGAGTGAGAAGATGCCTACGATGCATACCTGGCCCTTGATACGGTCTCCGAGTCGGTTACACTGCGGCGGGGAACGACTTCTACCCTTGCAACGAAGGCTTCTTTCGCCCTAAGGAAAATGGTCGATGTTGTTCCATATTTTCAATACACACGCAGGACTAATATGTACCTTCAATTTCTTCATTTGGTCGTACTCAAGGTAGCGATGGAGAAGCGGATGTTATCAAAAGTCGACCCTGGCCTTTAATATGGCATCCGTATCATTGGAAGATAAAAGCTACCGCAATAATGTCAAGAAACTCAGCTGATAAGCGCTATCGATGGGTGTTCATGGGAATTATTTGCCAGGTGCAGGTCATAAGATACAGTTAAATGAATTGAAGAAGCTGCGGGACCTTTCTCCGGCGGACCTTGAAGGTTGAGATTAGACTCATGACCGAAAAATCTGTTTATGTACCTGAACTGCTTCGACCCACCAATTATTTTCGAAAATTTTTTGAAGCAATATGAACTCTGGGGACTCATTAACATATTGCTGCGAAAGGTATTTTCCAGTTCTGATTGAACAGCATTTATGTTTTGGCTTGGGTTTCTTAAACAGCAAACCCTCAACCTCGTGCAGCAACGGATGAGTGGCAGAATGTGTTTTTCTCCTCATCATTCCTGGGTGAGATGTAACAGTATACGCAAAGAGGCCCAGCTGGGCACACGGTATCAGGATAAGACCAAGATGAATAACCACAGGGATGAGGGAGTGCTCTTGAAGCTCTTCAGAAACCAGCATTCAAGCCACTGGGTATTCGCGCTGAGTTCGTACTCAGTTGCATTGGGATTGCCTAAATTGAAATTATGGTCAGAAGTTCGGTGACGATTGGAGTTGGAGGCGAAACAATACACCGAATGTCTTGTTACAAGCACAGAACAACCAAGGCTAACCCAGGGTAATTTCTATCAGCGGATCCAGCAGAACCAGAAAAATACTCGCAAAACGAAGGATGCTCACACTAGACAATTTCAACGGTTGTGGTTCTCCGCATCGGGGCAGAAGCGGCAGATTATGGTGGGCTTGCGTGCGTGCGTGCGCAGAAACCCGCGAAGTTGGGCTCAATTCCTAAGCTGGGCACGCTGTAACCTGCAAACAATGATGCGTTCAACGACAATTTGAGTGAAGAAGGTCAACGTTATGAAAGGAGCAAAGTACATTTGCACATACCCTGGGCTGTTCGTTCATTCAGAATGCGAATTGCAACAGGAGAGGGAGGAATGAGATGAAAGCACGCACGCATTGAAGGGACGAGTGCGATTATTGAGACTGGGAGGGAGGAGAGGGAAGTTAGGGACGTACGTCCGGATTCGTATTATTTCAACCAGCGAATCTACGAGCGCAATGCGTAAGATATAGAAAAAAGAGAAAACAGGCTCACCGGACTGTTCAGACGCGAGTTAGTCCAATATTAAAATGTGGATAAGAAGAGGAGCTTACAGAGGCTTCGTCTGTCTGCAGTGAATGGTATTTGATATCAGAGATCATCGTTGTGGAGGAGCGTACAATCCGAAGGAGCGCAAGGAGGTGAGTATTACCTACACAGTTTCACCCGACAGAATAACTGCATCATGCGAAACACACAAGAGAAAAAATTACAATTCAATCAAGATGAGGTGTAGGATGTCGCACGCACGGATTTGTATCCGGGGACGCCAGTCCGATGTTCGCATTCATATTTTCGGTGTCCTTGTTTTCCTCACCGTGTTCTGTTGGAGGCGCGCGCCATCTGGGCCCGGGACCTGCGATGTGGCACATAGAGCATGGGGATAGTCTTGGCTTTGACAGTCAGCAGTCGAATTTGCCTGGACACCGTCGCCGACTTGGGACGTTAGGACTTGTAGTTATAGTGGAGAAAACTGACACGGAGCCGGGAATTGGGAATGGGAGAGGGATACAGTCAGATGAGGAAGGGAAGCCACGCAAGAGATACAAGAGAGGGATAATGGCCGCAAGGACGGGAAAGTGAGATTTCATTTCGCTTGATCTTTGTGCTGTGAAGAAAGAGCGGGTGCTCAACTCGAATGACTGAATTTTCTACAGTAAAAGTATTAAGTGCCGGCGAAATTAGCGCTGTGAAGGGAGTCCAGTCGGAAACCAGACGGACTGAGCAGTTGTTGAGCTCGGTGAAGGTAAAATACTCGGTTCGCAACGGTAAGCTATAAATTCTTCAATTAACAGACGACTCGGATGATTGACTATGGAGCCAAAATTCCATGAATTCAAACCACGAGGACAAAATCTACGCGGGAAAAGAAGGCGAATGCGACATTAGGCTGAACAGTTCTCCAGTGGAAGAGACATTTCGACAATGATGGTTCTCCGTATCAAGGCCAACACGGCAGATCACGGCGCGCTTGCGTGCGCGGTTGCACTCAATTCCCGTGCTGGGCTCGCTGTAAACTGCAAGCGATGATGGGTTCAACGACAAATTAAGTGGAGGCGGTCAACGATATGAGAGGAGCTACATACATTCGTATATACGCCGGCCTATACACCGTGACATGCGATTTGTTCAAAATGCGCGATGCTACGGGAGAGGCCGGAACAAGATGAGATGAGATTAATAACGCACTGGGCGGGCTGAGAGTGAGATGGAAGGTAAGTAGCGGAAGATAAGAACATACGCCCAATCACGCATTGAGCCGCATAAAATATTAGAGAAAATGAATAAACGCTCGCTGGCTAGATAAGACACTAATTAGTCCAGCATCAGAATATGCATACGCATGCAGGAGAGGGGGAATCCACCGAAGCTAAGTTCCTTACGTTTCTGGTGGGGTATATTCTTCAAGAAATCATCTACACGCTATGCCTGGAGGAACGTACGATCTGAATGAAGGAGCGTATGGATGTGAGGATTAACTCGAGAGTCGCGCTGCAAGAGAGGGAGGATATTGCAATGAGGAAGTGAAGTTAGATTTCTTTTCGCTTGATGTTTGCTGTCTGAAGAAAGAGCGGGTGGCCAAGTCTAGTGAGCTCGGATCTAGTGGAAGAGCAATTTCAACTCACGTCCTTAGGCACATAGTGGTTCTCCGTATCAGGCCCGACACTGCGGATCATGGCGCACGCCCGTGCGCAGAAACCCGAGAAGTTGTGCTCGATTCCCCGGTGCGACGCGCCGGCGTAGTTGCCAGTATTGAAGAAGCTTATTGAAGAAGCTCGCAGGCGGTGCAGGGGTCCTCCAGCGTGTGCGCTGCTGTGCACGTCTGTCGCGTGTCCATCTGTCTCGTAGTCACAGGAAGGGAGGTCGCGCAGCGGCCGTCAGGCTCAGCGTACGCAGGGTGAAGGGGGACGGATAGAGGGTTAAAGTGGGGGTGTGACTCCAAAGCAGACGACGGCGCGTCAGGCGGCATGGGCGTTGCGGGTGGCACAGAGGGGCAGGGAGGCGTAGTCGGAAAGCAGGGTGACAGGTGCGCGTTTGGGTCTCTGACGGCGCCGGGGACGCGCTCGACGCGTCAAACACAGTTGGGGGCCGCAGCGGTGGCAGAGCCATCCGAGGTCGGGAGGCGTCCACAGGGGTGGAGCTGGTGGAGTCGGGAAGTGCGCCGGGTCGCATGGGAAGCAGGTGGGGCACGGCTGGGGAAGAGAAGGGGACGACGGTGGTTAAGGACAAAGAGGGTTTGACAGCCGTAAGCGAAGTGTGCGACACAAACAAACGCGTGTCACGCGTGTCACGTGTGCGCCGTGTCGCCGCCTCGGCAGTTCCCGTCCGGCCCGACCATTCACCGCCACTCAGCTGAGATAATAATATACGGAGGGGACCAGAAAATGGAGTATGGAGCAGGGCTAACATATCAAGAATCAACGGTATTTCCGGTGGATGTCAAGTCTGTAGTAGGATAGCATGAAGGTGAATGGAGGAAGAAATCAATTCGAAAAGTTATGCTACGTCTTCTCTGGGCAGAGGTTGACAGTACTGCAGAATGTCCAACACGGGGTAGCGCAGAAGCAGAGGGAAAATACTCACAAAACGTTCCAAGTTGCTTTCGCATTGACAGATTTCAAGAATCAGCCAAGGTCCGAAGAGCCTCGTTCACGGAACCTCAAGAACCTCGAGGTTACCGCCTTCCCGAGGGGATTCCCCGTTGGAATTCCGGAGTCTGTAGAGATCGGAGACGCTAAAAAGATACCACCAAAAGATTCTGTGAGGTTGTGCAAAAGCTTGCAATGAGACAAGAGACCCGGTTGTGATATGTGTATTTTGAGCGCACCAGCGTTCATCCCCTGCTGGAGCCGAGAACGAATGGAGGTAGGTGCTCAAGAGTAGTTAACAGTTTTTGTGAGACACCACAATTCTATTGTGGGGATTATTCAACATGGATGTCGGGAGCAAGAGAAGAATTCTAAATCGGGCGGCGTTGAGCCGTTGACAGCTGTGGCAGTGAATTCGATCACCCCGTTGACATCACTTGGCCGGATTTTGGTCTGGACGCGTCCATTCTGGGGTCAAACCCTCCGGTTGGAGGACAAACATCTGAGAGTTTTTGAAGAGCCTCGTAGCTTACATTCTTGTCAAGGGCTCAGATGAAACGCAGCCCAAGAAGACCTCCTCACACAGGATCCCGCACAATGATAAATTATAAATCGAACGCATCAGCATCAGTAAAACTACAAAAACATCTTTCGCGTCTTTCACGTCTTTCACAAGACGTGAAAGACGCGAAAGATGTATTTTCGACAAAGACATCCTATCTTTTGAAACTAGATTCGTATTCTTGAGTAAGATGTGTGTCTTGTGCAAGACAGTGAAAGACTCCGATAATCTTTGCCTAAGATCCTTAAAAGACATTCAGAAGATACTCGAAAGATTGATGTAAAGATCATGTATTGCATTCAAACTACAACCTGTACATGCAAGCCGTCTGTATACACCCCAGTACGTGGACCGACAGACATCCAACGCCAATGCCGAATGTCGCTAACTGGACTCCCGACCGACCACGCCATCATGGACCTCCTCCATGTGCGCGAACTCGCCGCGATACTGCGAGCCGCCGTAGATCTCGCGCGGTCAGAAGTACCGCCGATGGTCGGCGAAACTCGCGCGGGATGTTGGTCTAGTCCGGGGAAGACGAAGGCTCTTGCCGACGAGCCCCACAACGTAGTGGCAGAGGTCGTCGGTTCGTCGGCCTGGGGGTCGCTCGGCTTCTCGTCCGCGGCGTCTGCTAGGGCGGAAGCATGATGGGCACCACTATGCATGGATATGTGGTCAGTTTATACAAGAGTGAATATCATGACGACTCACCCACGGACAGAGATCACCGCCGTGCACACACCCTGGGCTACAAAAATCATTCAGGACGACACTGGTAACGGCGGAAAGCATGAGTTAGCGTGAAACATCATCCAAAGGGGGCGCAAGAGCAGATGCGGGAGGAAAGCCTAAGACAACCCCAGAAAGATGACAACAGCAATCAGGGCGATATTGAGAAGGGAGACACAGTCCGAGCACCAAGTTTTTGGGGGTTCTTGACAGGTTTTACTTGGAAGAACAATGACTTGAGGGCTTGCGCCTTTGGACTTGCTCAACTAGTTGTGCTTGAGGGACACAAACACGGAGAACAACGAGTACAATGGATGTACAACCACTGTTCTGTCGTCAATTTATGCTATGTACAAGACAAAACAACAAATATACTAGTCCGAGTTGTGCAGCGTTCGATATATCTGGCATTGATTGTATTGAGCGGTGGAAATATCCACATAAAATCCGAAGATATTGCACCCAATTACTTGAACAGCGGATGCCCGGAGTCATATCCATTCGCCGTTGGTTGGCTTGAGCCCGAGTGCTGTTCCTTTGAGTGTACACTTCAATCGTGCCCAAAATATTCTGACAGCGGATGTTGAGCGGATGCATGAGAGCAGCTTTCTTGCAATAAGTTAGAATTTCGATTGCAAACAATTTACACTCGCAGCATTTGTTTATCGCTGACCGGCGCGCGCTGGTAACGCACAAGTCCGAGTACAAACTACTATTTGAGACCCCCTACCTGGCCACCCCACCTAGTTGGCCACTAGAGATCTAGAAGGCCCAGGCTTGACAATTAGGACTGAGCACTCTATACGAACAGAGTACAACCTCCAACGGAGGTTCAGACCAAGTTTCAGCCGAAAGTGATGGGTTGATCGAACGTCACGGCATCGCGGATCGGAATCCGAGGCGTGGGGACATCAATTTCTTGACATCGGATCACTTGCCGTGGCCATTTCTCCACCGTTTCTTCGTCGATCCACGACTTTGGGGACTCGTTCTGATCCCCCGATGCTGGGCTTCTGTCTTTGATGCTACTGGATAGCAATGGCCTCCACTACTCTCTTTACGCACTCAGGGGAACACAACTGCTTTTCTTTAGTCAGCCGTGCTGGCCACGATTGCGGTACATGATACCAACATGCTATCGGTCTGGAACCTTACACAGTACTTCTCACTATCCAATCCTTCATTCTGAGAGGTATTTCGAAATTTTATACACTCACCTCTGATGGCTCTGCAGGTTATTATCTCAAACCACCCAGTTTCAGTCTCGCCAATAGTGAGATTTTTTGGAGGAGCTACAAGCATCTTGGAATGGAGTTGGGTACTCAGGTATGTCACAATACCTTCCATTAAGCAGCCTGGATTCTAATTTGGCCCATCTAGATGTCTGTTCCACCTGTAGGATGCTCATTCATTCCATGACCCCAATTTTGGTGTTTCGCAATCCGTCGGACCTCGATTTCCGGCCTTTCGTATGCCTCATATGTACACCAAAGCTGTGTCAGATAGTTAATATGATCCCCCTCTATGATTTAGTGCACAAGTGGCAGGCATTTGAGACCTCAGGCCATTATTTAACGGGGTGGCCAACTAGCCTGTTATTTGGCCATGTTGCACTGCCGCACAAAATAAATTGACTGCGAACTCAAATGTTGGGATATTTGGGAACTTAGGCTCTTGAATTCTTCCTAGGAAGCATGCCTTCGTTCTGACACAGTTGGGCGCAGGGAGGGTCAGCGGACAGATTGAGATCGAGGCATGAATGCATAGGTGGCCAGGTAAGGGGTCGAATATAGTATATGCGAAGCAAGGACCCAGCCGAAATTGTGTGGCACCGGATACGACATGCGCATCGGCGTTCAAGACGAAATCGACTCAGCGCAGTCACTCACCTGGAATTATCTTGAGCGTAGATCCCAATATCAAGGAGCTGATGAAAATTTAAAAGGCGAGGTTGGTTGTTCCTAGCGCTGCGGAGCCCGGGATTCAAGTTGATACTTACACAGCGTGGATGTCTAGAATGTGGAGTATAATTGGAATCTCTGCACGGAGGTTCGATTAGCCCCAAATCAAGGAGTAGCGGACGTCACCCACGGGCCACAAAACAACCCTCCGTTCTCGCGGCCATGGCCAGTGCTCACCGCAACGTCAGCGCTGGACTGAAAATAATCCCGGCGGCAGGCTAAAAATATACCAACTCGAGGTCATTCCTGCAGCTGAAAATATCGTACCCGAAATAGCTGCTAGCATGTGTGCGCATGGCGCGCGGCTTTTCAGGTCTTGATAAGTATAGATGCTCGCCTCCTCAAGTCAGCGTCTCAATCGCCTTAATCAAGGTATACATTGGGACTCACGGCACCTCTTCAAGTCGAGAACTTCGCCGCTGGCTTGAATGTGGCGAAAACCCCCGGGAACACACACCATTTGAGAATATCTTGCATGCAAGTCGACCCGGAGTACGAATTGTATAGCAGGCGCAGAAATAGCCAGCGTACGAAAATATCGTTGCCCAAGTTTAGAATAAACGCGGCTGCGGAGAGAGGACGACGGTGTGGGTTCTGAATCGTCGTTAGTAGTGAGGCTGGAAGTGTATGTCGGGTGTGCTTTTGGGTTTCGACTTGAGCTTGAGGTGCGAGAGCGGCACAGTAAGTAGCAAAACTAGCGCGCTGCTTCCAGTCTTTGAACGGGCTCGCCAATGCTGGCCCCAGCGAAATACCAGCAGTGGTAGTAGTTGGGTAGTAGCACAAAGTAGCAAATCCAAAACGAATTCCACCATCAGCTCCACATCGGCTGACTGCGGCTGATCGGGAATAATGCGGCTTTTCCTACCGTTGTGTTGCCGGTTCTAATTTGGACTTTACGCCACCACTGACGACGTCGCAAATGTGCACGGAAAAAGCACCTTGGGACTCCCACTTTTCCTGCGAGGAACCACGACGCACGAAGACGACTTGGCTAGGCGAACGGCGACGCTACGCTAACACTCGGCGACGACCATGATGCAAGAACGCGAAACGGCGAGCCAACGGCGAGCCCACGCCTTTCCTCGCGCCGTACGCGGTGCAGGCCTCCTCCGCTTCCGCCTGCGTCCTCCTCCCACCTCGCAGAGCACTACACCAACACCGACTCGCCCGCACCTTCCACCCCGTTCTCCCCACTCCCATCACAACAGCAACAATACGACTTCGCGCAGCCGGCGCCGGGGCCCTCGCTGTATGCCACGCCGCCTAGGCACAGACGCTCACCTCGCGGACACGGATTCCTACCGCGACGACCCACTCTTGCTGCCGCCCGCCGTGGGATTGGTATACCCGACTGCGGCGCTGCTCGGGGGCGGGGGTGTGGAGCGCAGTTACGGTATCGGGCGGAGGGGTATACCGGGCGGGGGCGGGGGAGTACGCGCAAGAAGCGGGGGCTTATAGGCCTGGGCGTCGTAGCGGTGGTGATCATCGTCGCCGCCACTGTCGTCCTGGTTTGTGCTTGAGCCTTGTACGTCTTGGTCTTCGCCGTGACGTACCTCCTCTTTCCTTCTCCTCTCATTGGCTACTCCATCCCTCCTCTCCCTACTCCTACTCAAACCTTTCGCGCCCTCCTCCACTCCCACTCCCACCCCTCTCTTGGGTAGTCGACGCGTATGCCTTCGTCCCTTTCCTCCCGCATCTGCATCCCTCCCGCTCCCTCTTGCTCTTGCTCTTGCTCTCCGCTCCCGCTCACGCTCGCGCTCCCCGCCGTCTCCTCTACTCTACCCTTATTCCGCTCTTTCTCCCCTTTGAATCTGCTCCCGATCCCCGTGTCGTCCCCGCCCCGCATCCACGCTACCCACATTCTCTGTCCCTGCGCTCCGTCTCCGCTCCCTCACCACACTCCTCTCCCCGCGCTCCTCCCCGCCTTTCTCCCCTCCCCGCCCTCCGCTCTCATTCATCTCCTCCCCTCCTCCTCGCCCACCGCTTGTCACTGAGTCCTCTCTCTCCCAGTCATCACACCCGCCCTCTTCCAGCCCTACCCCTCCGCCGCGGACGAATATACCCTGTCCACGCTCATGGCCGCGGACGGCACGCTGCAGAGCACGATGGAGAATCACTATGATACGTTCACCGTATGTCTCCCTTCTTCCTATTCTTCCTCTTCCTCTGTTCGTGCGGGTGGGAGTGCGCGGATTCACGCGGCATCATCGACGCCATCTTGATTCCGTAACCACGAAGTCGCCGCTGCTTTCCTTCCCATCCACCTCCATCTCTCGCTCCGTCGTCTCTCGCGCGCACCGCTGACTTCTCCCGTAGACCGAACAAGACTTTGCGCAAATCGCCGGGGCGGGTCTGAATTGGGTGCGCGTGCGTTGAATTGGGTGCGCGTGCCCATTCCGTTCTGGGCGATTAGGTGTGTGGCGCTTCTTTTCTTTCCTTGCTCGTCCTCATCGCATCCCCTCCCTCCGTCCTCACCATCCCACCCTACTCTACTCTACTCCATCGCATCTCCCCGTCCGCTCTCCGCCAAATCGTTTCGCTTGCTTCCCCGCGCCTCGCCGCTTCGCTGCCACGATTCGCACTCTCCCTCTCCTCCTACCCGCCTTCCTCCTCCCGCATTCATCATCTCCCTCTCATCCTCCTCATTCCCGGCGCCTGCCCCCGCCATCCTGATCTCCATCTCCTTCCCATCCACTCGCTCCCCGCCGTACTGAGGCATTGCGCCGTTGCCACCTACACACCTTGGCAATGTCGACATCCGTACCATCTAACGTCTCCTCCTCCTCTCCTCCTCTTCCTTCCTTCTTTCCTTCCTCCCCCCTCCCTTTCCTCCTCCTCCGCCCGTTCACCTCACTGACTCATCCTCCAGCACCTGGTCCGACGTGGGCCTCGCGCCCCACGGCAGCGGGACCACCGTCGGCGAGCCGTTCTTGGAGGGGGTTTGCTGGAAGTGCGTGTCTTATCCTTTTGTCGTTTTTCGTTGGGAGAGGGGGTGGAGATGCGGAGTGGACGATGGCGGGTAGGCGTGCGTCGAGGATGCGTGGACATGTACGCACATGTTCGAGCACCGTGGGGAGGAGGATGTGTGCGCGGAGGACGGGCGGATACTTGGCTGGGGAGATGCCCGCAGACGAGCCATCGGGAGGAGGATGTGTGCTCGGAGGACGGGCTGATGCCTTGCTCGGGAGATGCGCGGAGATGGGGCGCCGCGAGAACCTCGTCGCTGTATCGAGGGAGACTGTGCGAAGCGTCTGCTCCTTCGCGGGGCGGGGCTGTCGCGCGCGTCGGAGTTGGCGTTCCGCTCAGCGTTGGCGTTGTGCACGGGGAGAACGCTCCGTTACGGGATGAAGATGTGCGGCGTGGGTGGGGGATCGGGAGGAGGATCGAGAACGAAGGGGAGTAAGATATACACCACCCAGCGACGACGCTGGGGATGGGGATGGGGGAGTGGAATCCCGGCGCGATTGCCGGGTGTCGTCGTGTGCGCGGAGCCAGAGATGCGCGTCTACTCGAAGATGGAGATGCGCTGCGCGTCCGCGAAGGGGGTGCGTGTCCGGTGGGTAAATGCACCGTCCGCGGGGTGCGGGGCCGGATGCGTGTGCGAGGAGATGTGTTGGCGCATGCGTCCTCATGACCGCCGCTTCTTCCTTCCGTCCCTTTCTCTCTTCTTCACTTACGTATACCCGCTCCTTGAACTTCCGATACTTACCTTTCCTTTCTCCAGATACATCGTGTGCATGCTCGGCTGGGCGCCCAAGTACGGGCTCCGTGTAAATTTGGATCTGCACACGATCCCGGGATCGTAGAATGGTCTGTCTCGCCTTTCTTCCTCCTTCTCCTTTCGCACTAAACTCCACACCCGCAGGCTACAACCAATCTGGGAAGCTCGGGCAGGTTAACATCCTCAACGGCATCATGGGCGTCCCGAACGCGCAGCACGCAATGGATTATATCCGGATCATTGTCGAATTCATCTCCCAGCCCGAATACGTCGACCTGATTCCGATGTTCGGGATCGTGAATGAGGCGCTTGTGACCACGATCGGGAAAGACCAGATAACTTCTTTGTGCGTCCTCTGCCTTGTTCCAAAACATCCGGGATGACTATTTAAGAGAGTATAACGGGATACGGCGAGGGCTAGGTTAGGTTAGGTACGGCCCGCAGACCTACGGCGGGGACTGCTCGCTGTGGCTCGACTCTTCGACGTGGAATGCGATGGTCAAAGCGGGCTTAATGCAATACTTACTCGCGAGCATGGACGCAATGCAAGATTGGTGCGCCTCCTCTTCTTCTTTCCTTCTTACATCTCCGTTAACAGTTTGCCCCGAGCAGGTTCTTCTGGACATGGAAGATCGCCAACGCGACGGACAGCCTCATGAGCTCGCCTTTATGGTCCTACCAGCTCGACCTCGACTGCGGGTGGATGCCCACGGATCCAAGCACCTCTGTCGGAACGTGCGCAGCGCTCGGCGTTGACAGCGTTCCCTTCAACAGCACCTTCAGTGCGTGGCAGACGGGCGGCGCGGCAGCCGGCACGATCGCGCCCACCGCTATCTCGTCCCTCGGGACATATCCGCCTGCGACAATCTCGAACGTCGCGGCTGCAGCGCTGACGGTGATGCCGACGTATGCCGCGACGCTGACGTATATCATCCCTACGCCCAGTTCGAACGCGAAGTGAGCGTTGGGGATGGGTGGGTCGATCCGAGCGATACGGCGCTGGGGGTGTCGTCCGTGGCGGGGTGCACGTACGTCGATGCGTTGAATGCTGTGGTGGCGATGCCGACCGCTCCGGACCCATTTTTGCATACTTTGCTCTGCACTGCTATCTGCATACGAGATTTTTATCTTGGCTAAATCAATGTACACTTTTACTGTACATGTATCACACCAAGTGCTCCGCTATGCTCTGGTTGTATGACAAGTCATGGTAAGAGTAACTTCTTGCTTGTCTGAATCAATGAATATATTATACCGCTTCAAGCCTGAGCTCGTGCATCCATTCGCATCATGATCCGCCATTGACTCGCCTGCGCTTCAAGTCCCTGATAAAAGGTGACCGAGTCGATATCACCGCTGTACCCCTTGCGCTGCGTTGCAGGTATGCGTGAAGGCTAATAGCAAGCCCGACTATATCCGCCTTCCGGAAGGACCCAAGGATGCTTTTACCGAATTCGGGCCTGAATCCCTCGAGAGCTGGCACAAGAAGACTAACTTGTTTGTGGAATGAACACGCTGTGTACATAGTTAATAACTTGAACTAAAGTCGAAACACGCTATAACATTTTCTGCTATCATCCGGTAACCTCGCAAGTCCTTTGCCATGGCGTTCACGCAGACGTAAGTACAAAGTACAGCAGTTACACTGCCCTCTGAATTTTTCTTGGAAGATTGTGGAATGCGGTCGCTAGCTACGGCAAAATTCAAGATGCCTACATATCCGGAAATAGAAATCTTCCTTATCTCTCGTGAGCTGCTAGTGTCATTCATCTTTGCGGGAATGCTCCACGATCTCCGTTGAAGCTTAATTTTCCTAGGATACTGAGTACACCCCTTGAAGTGACACAAGTTCAATGCTGAAGGTTCGTCGTCTCCTCACTGGCAGGAGTCCGTGTCATTTATTCACGAATTTGTGATCTTGTCCATAGCTTCCGATAAACTTCAATTGGGTCCGCAACCAAGTTAATTCTCGATTGCGCTGCTTCGACTCCCCAGTCCGAGCTTGAAGCCCGCGGGGTGGGTATCAATCACCATTATGTTCAGCAGGAACAAGGAGTAGCCTATGAATTCGGAACACTTAGTATCGAGATTACACCGTCCCAGGAGGAAAGTACTATGGCTCATCCCCGTACATAGGATGTCCTTCGTAAGATTCCAACACCAGTGCCTCCTTGATGGCACGTTGAAACTCTGTTTCGACAGTGCAACGTTTGTCGAAGCAGACAATGTCGAATGCTTAAGAGTTACTCCGGAGTCAAGATTTGGATTCGGATTTTGATCGGATTTTGATTTGGATTGTTATGTAAATCACGGCTGAATCAGCCATCAGACAATGACCAAATTTCTGGGCACCGTTGACACAACATCGTCGCTCATCGGCGGCAACAATGAGCTCTTTATACTTGCTTCCAACGAGCCAATTCTCACATTTGATTTACCGGGTTTCTTTATAACAATGTATTTGGGTAATTGCAACACTTTTGTTCAGCTAATCTGCTGCAACACCGTCACCAACTTCAAGTGTGGAAAAGGCGGGAAAGGTCGGGGACGGCGGGACAACACCGACAAGACCGTCCTGACGTGGGTGACTGATGGAAGTCACCATCAGTCACCATCAAATCCAAATCCGAATCCAAATCTCGACTCCGGAGTAACTCTAAAAGGGATGTCTTCACATGGTCGGACTAGTCCCTTCGCTCAACAGTCGTGTTGGGTTGTCTACTGATCCATCCAGACTTAGAGGCGGCCCGTGGGGATCAAGCTTTGCTGCCAACTTGGCCGCCCAAAATTTTCCCGAAGTCATGGATCACCCTTTCGCCCACGTATCAGTAGTCCGTCGACTGGCTTGATTTCACGGCCAAGGCCAGGTTCCGGAATGCTGCCACGCGCGGCGCCCTCATATTCCCGCACCTCACCTGGGCGCAAGTTGTTCGTTCCAGTGCCCTATACGCTGCGCATCGAAGGCCCAGGCATGCACGCTCTCGAGCTCCGCATTTTATTTTGTGCGTTTCCCTGGTCCCATCACATTTCCCAGCCAAGAATTACTATTGCCACTGTTTTGTCTTCTGGAGTTTGAACGCTCGGGATGAACTTGCTCAGTCCTGCTGACAATTCAGCAGATTTTTGTACTCGTCAGATGGCGTCGGGATTCCGATCCCGTCTTGGTTAAATCACGATTTCACGAAAAGTTAGCTCATGCTCGGTTCTTGGCTGCGAATCTGGAAAGCTAACTACGCCAATTGTTCAAAAAGGAACAACTGGAGGCATGAATATTATTAATATTCTTTGTCCGGTTGACGGGATATTACTAACCGATGAGTAATATATATGGGTGAATGAATCGAACCAACGCACTTACTCACTCTCCCAAACCATATGGCTCCTGGACCCAACGGTCGTGGCTCTTTAACGCTGTGCCCGAAGGTTCGACTCCATTCCTTGCTCGAAGGTTTGCTTGTTGCATTTTTGACGTCGAATCTCCTTTATGTGGTCAGATTACCCTGTGCCAGGGGAAACGATGGTGTAAGATACGACACAGACAATCGATCTCGAAACTGTGCCTCTCAATAGGGGGGATTCCTCGTCAAGGTCCTTGTCCTTTCAGTAGATCCATACATGCCAGGTCTGCTCCGTGCGCCAGAGGTGAAATCTTATATGGTGCGCCATGGCTATCCCCCGCTCAAAGGAACCGCAATAATAGAGCATCGCCTTCTAGAGTCTGTTTGTTCTGTGCCAACCATATGTTCGATGCCCATTCTGGTACGTTCTGCTCATTCTACTGGGTTCCGACTTGAATAGATTTCCAGTCGAACTCGATGCGTGTGCCATCTACAGGTCACTTATCTATGCATGCTGATATTTGATTTTGAAGGCCTCGATGCCGAAGCTGTTGTCAAATAACAATCAAGTTGACATGGAATTCCCGTTCTGCTCCAGACTTCTAGAAGGTATGTCTATGCAGATTGAGTATCTACCTTCAGCTTGATTTATCTGCATGCTAGGCTCTCTCGGGAAATGTGCTCCCAGCGCCGAATCTCCAAAGTATGTCTTCGGAATCACGCAATAGTTGAATACCAAGGCTATTTGTACTTAGGTTCGGCCCGCATATTTGACTTCATTGGAAAACTCGGACTGCTGCTAAAATTATTGCTATTCCAGTTTCCTTGAACTTTCAGTCCTTTGATTGGTTAGGCAACTCAATCCTGTTTTCCCATTACAGCCGTGGTTTCAAGTCTTACTGATCAATGCCTCAAATCGCTAGACTGGCAGATGCCCCGTGATCAGCTTGTGAGCTGATTCGAAATCAACTTGGTTCAACGCTTTCAAACGGGCTATAGGTGTCAGTAGTCGACTTTATGCCCATTGATTCAGTTTCCAATTGTCAAATTCATTCCACTGACGCCCAATTCTCATTACACTCCAAATAGAGTTGCGTCAAGCTATACTGTGATTCTTCGGGCTCTCCATTCACAAGAGCCTTATTAGTTGTTCATCGAACGTTTCCGGTGTTACTCAAGGTGAGTATTCTACTTATATTACCCATTCTAACTTGAGCTTCCGCTTCAAGCCAGTCTCGTGCTGGCTTTTAAACTCGGACTTGCCTCAGGTAAGTTCTATCCCAACTATCTTTGCCCCAATGTGCATTCTTTCGTTTGGATCCCTGTCTAGCCACTAACTTCAAGATTAGTCAATGGAGCAGAAACCCAGCCTGTCGTTAGTCTCTTATTTGGTTTTAATCTGCATGGATCTGACCAGACACTGAAGCCTTCTATGCTGCTCAGTGAGCAGCCACTGGATATCTGGTTGAGTTGGGAGATTCTAGATAGATGATCTACAATCCGTGGCCAAGTTTTTGCCGCCCTGTCCCGAGTGCGAATACCCTATGATACAAACTTGCGCAACCTGTGGTTCCCTACCCGGCAAGTGGTAAATGAAATATAGCTTAGGTGGTCGACACAATCTTCACAGATACCAGTAACAACCCTTGAAGGCGTTCAAATAATGCCAAATTTTTCGAGTCTAGACCCGGTTGAGTTACCAAGCGCGATGGGATAAGTCCAAAAGAACGGGACTGCAACGCTGCAACCTTGTACTCCAGAGACGAGATAATGTGCTGCTTGTGTCCACAGCAAGCTCAGGGGAAGTTTTCCGTGCCCCGAGCCTCCAGTCCAAATGAGATGAGGATACCAATCCAAGATGGCTGGATTGCATATCCGATGAGTTAAGACGTGGCAGAAAGTTCGCACGAGTACCTCATTCTTTATAAATGTTCTTGTATGTAATGTATTATAGGAAGCGCCGACTTCATCGGCAGGGACCTTGCCTGCGGATAATGTCTGCAAAAAATTATCCACAAGGGGTCTCGTGCAGCCCTGCTTAGGGCTGCACGCCGTCCCGTCGACGGGCACGGCCGTCGTTTTGACGGGTCCTGGACGGGAACGGTCCGTCACGCGGCGGCCGTCATTTTACTTGTGGGAACTACCGAGTACGTTCAAAATCTGTGGCCTAAATGTGTGTTAGGCTTACATTTGCGTGAAATATGCCTTTCCAAAGGCTATCACTTCGTATTTGACAGTTTATGGCGTGTTTTTAGGACCCGTCGACCCGTTGACGGCCGTTTTCGACGGGCCCGGCCGTCAAAAACGCAGTCGAAGAGCCTGACGGAACGGGCCGGCTACCCGTCGCACGGAACCCGTAGAACCGGCGCGACGGGCACGGCGTACAGCCCTAGCCCTGCTTAAGCCCGAAGACATTATAATTTATTCCGAGTCCTTTCTCAATGCCGGAACAGACTTGCACTGGTTAGTTTAATATCATAAATGTTGAGAAGAAGACGTACGGGCCGAGATGACTCCGACAAACAGGGACACACCGATCCGAGGATGGAGCTGCTAATCACCATCATCAACCACCGAAGCGACGGCAACCCGTTCCGAGGCTGATGGCAGTCGTTATCAAGCAAAATTGCTTCCGCGTGGGCATTCGACAGATCAGTCTTCCAAATTGGACAAACAGAATAGTCTGATGGAGTAGTTCAGTATGCAGAGAAATTCTCGGCAATATTTCCCGCGGTCGGTAGGTACTCTTAGGTACTTGGTAGGCAGGACGGAATGAGCAAATTTTCGGTATTGTTTACTTATCTTTCCAAATGAGAATCTCAGGCTGTCATACTTAATCACACCGAAAGCGCGAGCTCATCAGGTAAAATTACCCATGGCTTGTCTTCCTACCGGCAATTTCGTGAGCTCAACGAGATCTCGTAAGTACTAGTGTCGGCAACTTTGGAATTGGGTAAGAGGTCACGCGCCTTACGTATCGCTCTATATATTCAGAAAACGAGTTCCACGTTTTTTCCCTTCCCATCTCTTCATCCTTGCCCTTGCACGCAACACTTGGCCTCGTTTTATTCATTCTTCCTCTCGCAATGTCTGTATCCGATAAAAACCTGAAGGCGCTCATTGCCTTTCCCAGTGTAACGACATCACTCAATACCTTGCCTCGCGCAACAAGTCTGTCCCATGTTTCGCTACATCACAGTATGTATGCACAGTGGGCAAAAGAGAGCGAAGCAAAGGTGCGTCCCCGGCCTGTCCCACATATTTTTGCTCAAAGGTGTTCTTTATTTCTAGCTTCAGCATGCACTGGTACTGAATCCGATCTCTCCTCTACCTGTTTGCCACATTTTCTGCATCTCGTTTTGTTGTATACCGACCCTTCTTATAGTTTCTGTCGAAACCACCCGCAGCTGCACCTCTCATGATGCGCACATCAGTGAGTGCCAGATGGCGTGTGCGCTGACCATCACCGCCTCTCGAGCAAAAACGAAATAAATGCTGGGCCATTCCCACTCCACGTTTGAATAGCCAGGGGTTTCATAGATGGACTCGTACACGGCTGGCTGCCCCCTTCGGCCCCCCAAATCCCCGTATCTTGCTTTCATTCCTGTCAATTTTCCTTTTCAAGCACCTTTGCTTAGATATGTTCTCATTTACATAGACATCATATTCCTGCATTATTTCTGGACTTATAATTTGGGTTATTAGTTACACCATAGCATACTGTATGTCTGCATCACAATATAGGCTCAACTGGTTCTGATCATATTTTTTGCATGTCCTTGGTGCTTCTAGTCGATTTCAGTGCATCTTGAGTTGATTCTTGTATTGAAAATGGAAGTTGGCCTACCGCAGATGCCATTCATGAGTACCTACGATATTCGTACGGTTGGAGGAAGATATCAATTATAATTTTAATTCAGTCCGGCTCGGTGTAAGTGGTCTAAGCTGGTCCAAGTTCGAGAAGACCCTTCACGAACTCCCCAAATTATGTTGCGACGCCGCGAATGCTCAGTAAGAATCTAAGAATAGTAGTAAGATTGAAGATAAAAACATCTCGTCCCGGAGTTGACACACCATAATCGGCATCAATCTCCGAAGTCCGAACTGCCAACCTGAAAGCTCTCCTCACACCGTGACTTCCTCAATTTTGGGCCACTTTTAGTTTAGTCTGAAATGAGAGATTTTGAGTGGAAGAAAAAGTGGGCAGAAATTAGCCTCGAAACTTATCATTTTAAGGCCGCCGAAATTGATGCCGAAACTATGAGTCTTTTTGTTAAATTTTGAGCGGACCAAAACGGAACATTTCGGCTTCAATTTGGAGGTCTGTGATACGGAACTCAAAAGTAATGATATCAGTCCCGGCGAAACAGCAGCCGAAACTTGACATTCCGACTGGGCCGAAATGCCACTCAAAACTATTGATTTCGGCTTCAGTTTCGGGTGACCCGAAACGGGTGGTTTCGGCTTCAGTTTCGGCTCATCGGGAAACTCAAGCCAAAACCAAGCGTTGTGAGTGGCTCAAAATCTAATCCGCGGATCATCTGCAGATCATCTGCAGATCAGTCTGCGGATGAGCTGCGGATCATCGTCAGTCGTCGTCAGTCGTCAAAGTAGGTTTTATTTATTTTGCGGGAATACATGTGCCTTTTGAGATGAAGCGGCGAGCGGCTCATACACTACTACTACGGGCGCCTCTGTCGGAAAAATCTCAGTCGGCTTCAAACGGCATGGAAGGTGTTCAATGCCATTCCATGGCCAAATGGTTTTAGCTGGCTTCCAACGCACAGTTCGGAATCACGCAACCGCTCCAAAGCCATGTCCATGCTTCTAATGCATTCTGAGCCAACTCTCAGAACCATCACAAAATTTCTACTTCCCCGTCCTTCTCCATGAAGGGGGGCCTCTTTGCAGTTACAGTAGTCTATTCTCTAGTCACTGCACAAGGCAGTAATTATATAATTAACTTGTAGCTTATTATTATGGTAGTCAAGGAATTAAGTATTTCAAATATTATCTAAGTGCTAGCTTTAAGTAGTGTATCACACGCATACAGCTGTAAGAAATGATTCAGAGGTCATGAACAGAGTTATGTACCTTGTTCCGCGTCCCGGGTGGAGCTCTGCTGAAGGCTTTTCACACGGGCCCCACAACAGTCAGATTTCGAGAACAAGACTGGGTGAAAAAATACAACGCAGCACAAGCATATATCAAGTCAAATCATTCCTCTGAGGCACTTGAGAATTGCCTAATTTTTTTTTCTGACCCTCAAAAATATATGTATACCTTGGGACAGTTTAGGACAGCTTGTAACTCACACTGAGCCTTCGAACGGCTTGAAAGTGGTTCAAAGTCCCTCCGCCATGGCTTCAAAGCACTCCGAAGCCGTCCGAAGGTCAGATGCTGTACCATGCCGTTGCAAGCCAAAAGGCTTTTTTCCGACATCCGAGTCGTTTGTCGGCCTCGGGTTGGCTGCGGGACTTCGTTGAACTGGATGGGAGGTCCGTAATAATACATATATTGCCACAAAATAGTAATGCATGTATTGCCACAAAATGAAATACAAACTACTTTGACGACGACTGACGATGATCTACAGCTCATCCGCAGACTGATCTGCAGATGATCTGCAGATGATCCGCAGATTAGATTTTGAACCACTCAAAACGCTTGGTTTTGGTTCGAGTTTTGCGTTGAGCCGAAACTGAAGCCGAAACCACCCGTTTCGGGTCACCCGAAACTGAAGCCGAAATCAATAGTTTTGAGTGGCATTTCGGCCCAGTCGGAATGTCAAGTTTCGGCTGCTGTTTCGCCGGGACTGATATCATTACTTTTGAGTTCCGTATCACAGACCTCCAAATTGAAGCCGAAATGTTCCGTTTTGGTCCGCTCAAAATTTAACAAAAAGACTCGTAGTTTCGGCATCAATTTCGGCGGCCTTAAAATGATAAGTTTCGAGGCTAATTTCTGCCCACTTTTTCTTCCACTCAAAATCTCTCATTTCAGACTAAACTAAAAGTGGCCCAAAATTGAGGAAGTCACGGTGTGCCTCTTATCCCGGCTCGAATCGTCAATCTGACACATCCACGGTGGCTCAAGCCGTGACTGGCCCGCATCTCACTGCACACATCGTTTGAGCCACCGTGCTGGAAGACCTCCCTATCTCTCACGGCATCCACCTCGGCGCTGCGGGGGACATCCGCCTCCGACTGCTCTGCCAACAACAGCTCAGAATCGCTGGTTATGGGGATCCAAGAACTCGTCACACTGGACAGCTGGACACACAGGCTGGAGGCTGATCGGGACCCCTCGCATGCACGTCCCAACTGCGGCACACGACACGTCTCTCCCCGATATACTTGCCTTCCTCGCCGTCCGCGGCACCGCCCTCCTCTTCCTCGCTCTCTACTCTATCCCCGCAGT
The DNA here is from genome assembly GCA_029289565.1 of Mycena galericulata. Classification (NCBI taxonomy): domain Eukaryota; kingdom Fungi; phylum Basidiomycota; class Agaricomycetes; order Agaricales; family Mycenaceae; genus Mycena; species Mycena galericulata. The sequence continues at coordinate 173,395 of JARKIA010000220.1, forward strand.
GACCCCACCCGTGCATCCTCGCCGTCTGCTCCGAGCTCGCCACCCTCGCCTCCCACCACTAGTGGCTCGTGCACGCGGCACCGACGATGACAATGACGAGCTGCTGCTCGTTTACGAGCGCCTCTTTTCCGCGGGCCTGCGTGGGCTCGCGTACGCTTTCGGCAGCGGCTTCGCACCCGCACACGATCGCAGGAACCCGCTGCCCGCGTTGCTCGCCGCGCTGTGTATGCGCGAGCGCTTCCACGCACTGCGGCGTGTGTGTGCTCCGCCGCACCCTCCTTGACGAGCTCGATCGCGTGTACGGATGGGCCGCGGCGGAGGTCAGCGCGATGGCTTGCTTGGAGCGCTGGCGGGATGGGCGCAACTGCGCAGGGGGTGAGACTCAAGGACTGCATGGGTGGGGTGCAGGGGAGTTGCAGCAGGATTCGCCGGAGCGCGAGCACGAGGACGAAGGTGAAGAGGAGGGTAACGGACACCACGATACGGTGAGTCTATGGGCTTCGGCAGTTTCGATTCTGCTTCCATGTTATGCTGCGCGTTCGCGGCCTGCTTTCTTTTAATTCTTTCTTTCTTTCCTTTGTCGATCACGGATCCGTGCGTCCCACGCGGTACGCGGTGTGCTTGTCCAGCTTGCTGAGCGTCGTTTGCACACTCGCGTTTTGGAGTGTTGGCTACTGCGTGCGCATGGTGTTTCCTTCCTCTTCTTCCTCCACTACATCGTCCCGTACTAATTCTTGCTTCCATCTTCCAGACCCCATTGCCGTTTCCGTTGTGCACCCCGTCGCCCACACGCATCTTCCGTGGTTTCTCGACTCACCGGCGGCACCGTAAGTCATGCACTCTATGGCTAGGGGAAGGATGTGGGGAAGGGTGTGGGAGTTTGGTTTGGATCGAGCGTGGCTGCAGGGACGGCAAGGTTCGTGTGGGTTCCTTTCCATACACTCTTCTCTTTCCGCAGTTTTTCTTGTCTCCGTTTCTATCCTTTACGCTCACCTGCCTCTCCATGCTCCATGCTCATCCATTTCCTCCCTCCCTGCCTCCATTCTTACCTCCCTTCTTTTCCTTGGAGCCAATTTTTACGCTACGCTATCTCCTCCCTTTCCTCTCCCTTCTTTCGATATATATATATATATTACTCCACCTTTCTCGACGTTGACAACCCCACCCATCTGCCTCTTCTCACTTTCATCCTCCACCCTCCTTCCGCCCTCCCCTCCCCCGCTTCCTTCCCGCACTTCTGGTCGTTGTCGCGCCATAAGCGCCCGCCACGTCAGCGGGCGCTTATTCTGCCGCTTGCTTTCTCGAGCCTTACCTTCGTCCCGGTCGCTTCCACTGGCCAGAAGGAGGTTCTACGGGGTGGATGTGGACTCTCTCCCGCTTCTCCCTTCCTCAATGTCGGCATCGGCTGGCCGGGCGAGCAGGCGTCACTTGTCGGACACGTCGTTTTTCATCCTCTCTTCCCTACATCTTCTCGTCTTCTTCCTTGGATATGTTTTTCTTTCGTTTCTTTCCCTCCCTCGCTCGAATGGACAGCATGCTAACCTCTCAATTTCTCCCTCAGAACTCTCGCAGAAGCTTTCCTCCGTGCGGCCTCGCCGTCTCCGTCGCGACGGATGGGACACTCTTCTAGAAGGAAATCTTTGCTATCTCCCATGCACTCACTGCCCCTCCGCAAAGTCCGTCTTTTTCGCCAGCGCACTTGCACTCGTCGTCGCACGGGGCCTCTCGAGGGCGAGGAAAACGGCTACTTTGTCCCCGACCCAGCCAGTAAGGCGGATAGGAACCTTACAACGAGGACCGGCACGCGTCGCACGACTCGGACTTTTCCGCGCGACGGGCGCCCGCGCTCTACACTTGCCGCGTCATGCCGTGCCTGATCCTCGTCGCATGGACACAGCACGCATACGAAGAAGGGAGGTGAAGACACCCAAACCCCGCGCGTGAGGGGACCGATCCGTGCTGCTGCTGCTCGGGATCCGGTTGGCGCTTGAGCGAGTCAAACTAATCTACTACGTAACGATCAAGGTATGCCCTCCTCCCCCTTCTATTTTTCATCTCTAACGCTGACGATTATCTCTCTCCAGCTTCTTAGAACTTCTCGCACCCACAGGCAATACGTGAGGCCTCCGTTGTCCTCGTGCTACTTTGTGGGCACGTGTAAGGCGACGGGCTTTTTTATCTTGATTCACGGTACCGCTCGACTTCGACATCAACACGACGCACCACTCGACAATGCGAGCATCACACATGCTACTCGCTGTGCCCCGAGACGAACGCGGGCGAGGTTAATCTGGCCTCCGAATCGCCGGGTCCATGAACCCGGATAGCTTTATGCACGGCGAGTTGGCCAGCCCTGACTTTGGGCACGGGCATGGGCACATACCAGTGACGGAGGATGCGCCTGCGCCGCGCGCCGTAGTCGATGCGATGCCCTGGCGGGTCAGCATCTCACCCCCGCTGAGGCGGTGCACTACGCCCGGGCGTACAGCGCGCCGGAGCTATGGACGCTCCGCAAGTGTGTGCGTAAGATGTCGGGGCTCGATTAGAGCGGTGGGTGGACTTGCGGAGGAGAATGGGTTAGGTATGCTGTCTCTCTTTCTTATCCTCCTTCCGCTCCCTCGTCCCCTGACTGTTACCACTCCCCTTCCATCCCATATCCCCACTTCCGCTTCCGTTTCCCTTATCCCCCTGTTACTTTTCCTCTCCCCCAAGCTCCCTGTTTTCGCTCATCGGCTTTTACTCATTCTCTCCCACAGCGCAGGACCATCTTCCGGATTCAATATGAAGCCCCGACCTGACACGGCGCCAACGACGACGACGAGATGGGGTTTGAGAACATCTCGAACCCCAAGGAGGTCGAGTGCTCGGGGCAAGGTTAAGGAGAGGAGGAGCAGGATGACTCACGGGCGGGTCGCGGGCGGTACTATTGCTAGACGGCGGATGAGGAGGGTGGGACACGGGGCCCTCAATTGCGCGTGCTGGAAGGGAGGCCTGTCGCCACTCGCCCTCGGGATCCCGTCATGCTGTGACCAATGCTCCTGCCGCCGTTGTCTTTCTGCGCTTCCACATCGCTCAGAAACTGCAGGCGCGCGCAACACTCGTCACATGCGGGCGTATAGCTGAGGGGCCTTCGCACGGCGCTAGATGCGCTAGGTATAATGCTACCGCTGCATTGTGCATGATACGGAATCCGGATGCGCGAGCTTGCTACGCAGTCGCGACAGGCATTGCGTGACCAACCATCCCACCTCACCTTCTACCGCCGCACTCCCTTTCCCTTTCCCTCACCAGCTTAATGAACTTGCACCCGCTCTCCTCCAAATGGTACACCCTTCTCAGTTTGACGCACTTCCACGCGAGGACCCCCCGCCACCTCATTGTTCTTGCTCACGCGACTGTGGCCCGCCATCGTCCGGTTCGCGCCCGCAGACACCTCGTAGAAGAGCCGCTGCACGCCAGGGAACGCCCCGAGCTCTGGCCGAGCTTCCACTCCGCGGTGTTTCTTACAGGCGGCCCACGCGACGACGCACGTCGAGCCAGAGGTTCAGCACGACCTCCGCGACGCGCCCAATTTTGTCATCTCGCTCCACCCAGACCTTGTGAGTCGCCTCTTCGCATGCAAGATGCAGAAACATACTGACAGCTGTACTTCTCTCATCTCCCTCCGGCGTACAAGCACCCCTCCTCCACTTGTGCCGCTCCCTTCCCCTATCACTCTCCCTTTTCTCTCCCTCTCATCCTTCTCCCGGCACTCACTTCATCTCGTCGACGCTTGTCACTACTGGGATTTATCCGCTCCACGCTCCCCCCTCCCACCTATTCATCACCCCCAGGTGCTCCATCCACCCGACCAACACAGACTCCTGCGTGCCCCCCCTCCCCTCCCTCCCTTCTTGGGAGCTCCCTTGTATCTTGTCGACACATGCGTGTGTGCTCTCGCAGCGATGTGACAGTCACGTGACCCATCGAAGCTGCGACTTGCGCAAGGCTGGGGGTTGAGTATCGCGGGTAAAGAAATAACACGGTACACATAGAAGGTGGTGCAAAGATATGGGTTATAGACCATACCGATGGTAAGTAAGCTCATTTCCGCACCACATACCACGGCTTTTCCAGTACGTGTACCTTGTATACAGAGTACGGATTCGAATACAACCATGGTCCAGATTGTACGGTTTGGGATACCTTCCACAATCATACAGCATGGTACAACATGTGCATAATATTCAGTGATAAATACGGATCTCGCAGGAAACACTTGGGAGAGCTATTGGCGCCTGCGGTGATCATTCTTTGGACAACTTCGTCCGAAATTTGGCCCAACTTTCACTAAACATCTGCCAAAGGACCTAGGCGAAAAGGTGCACGAAGAATAAAAGGCGTATTATTCAGTATGTGATCCCTTCCTTTGTCCCGTATCCTGTTATTATCTTCCAGAATCGAAGTATCGTGGATGCTCAGCACATTTGCCGATGGGAAAAGGTCACGTTCAAACGTGTTTCCACTCAGGATCAACCAGACGAGGCCAGGGTAGCGCAACTGCTCTCGTCTCCTGCGCATTCTGGAAACCTGCGCAATCCCTGCATCCCTATTCTCGAGGTCTTGCAAGACCTGCTCGAAGACGATAAAAAAATTCTCGTCATGCCTCTTTTGATAGAGTTCAGTCGATCTAGGTTCGACACAGTCGGGGAGGTTGTTGACTGTTTTCGGCAGATACTTGAGGTGGTCTTCTCTTTTCTTTGGCAATATCTAGTCTCATCTGGCCCAGGGGATACAGTACATACACAAGAATTTTGGTGCGCATTGATTGGTACGTCAGCGTCGCTTCCCGCAAATCTGAGCTATATCGCTTTACCAGGGATTGCGGTATCAGCAACATGCTGCAAGACCCTATGCGCCTCTTCCCAGAAGGGTTCTACCCCATGAGACCCCGGTGGGACTTTGCCGCGGGGTATTTTGCACGCACCATAACTCAAACCCAATGCTGGCCACGCTACTACATAATTGATTTCGGCCTCTCCCGCCAGTACGACCCGACAGATGGGCTGCTTTAGAGAATGTCATCCGAAGGGGTGACAAGTCGCCACCGGAGCATAAATGTGTTGCGTGTACATAATGCTTTCCCCATCGACATTCACTTTCTTGGGAACCTGCACAAGGAAAAAATCTTGTATCCCGTGCACCCAGTTATGGCGGACGACTTCAGCCTGGTTCATTTTCTCCTCTTCAAGTAGAATAGACGCTCTTTGAAATATCATAATGCAGCGCCTTTTCATTCAGATTCCTCGCCATGGTATGCATCCCGCCTGGTTTCGTTTCTCTTGCTGCTGCTTGGTTGTGTCCCTCTGCTACGGTCTTCACCCTCGTTAATGGTGCGCCCGCGGTTTCACCTCTCGTAAACTTCAAGTTCTGTGTCCGTGTGTTAGAATCTCTCAACTCTGAGCTCTCTATTACATCTGGTCGTAATGAACGGACATACCGCCCTGATTGCTGGTCGGTTTATCGTTCCACTGTAGTAAAAATGCCATGTACTTTCAAATTCGTGACCAAATGTCGTTGTATACACCGTGGATCGGAAAAGCAGTCAGACCATCTGTCCCGAAGCAGTTGGTCTGACTGCCATGAAGCATTTGGATCAACTGCCTGACGCAGTTGGATTGACTGTTTCAAAGCAGTCAGAACGACCTGATCTGGGCCATTCATACCTTGCTCCGGCTACTCTAGGTAGTTAGTCCGACTGCTTCGGCACAGTTGATCTGACCGCTCTACAGAGTTGTTCCCATTTCGTTTAGCAGTCAAATTCGTCAAATCCAATTCATTAAACACTGTTACACTATAACTGGCTAAAACCTTCACGAACTCCATGTCATATTCAGCTCCAGGTTGAAGACAAGATGAAATCTTATTGTGTGATGAAAACCAAGTCGGCAGGCTACAAAGAATGGGAAGTCACTACAATGCAATGAAACAGATGGCGCAAAGACTTACGCAGTGAGGGCCATAGAGTATGAGTCGGCATATCTCTCACCTTAGTTGACTTACCTGCACAGGTAGGCTTGGCGGCAAATGAATAGCGTTAGATGGCCTTGACACGAACGTAGAGACTTGATTGACGAAGAAAAGCGAAACGGTTAAATCGAAAACCTATGGTTACTGACGCAAAGAGTGCGTAGCACGCGAGACAGCGGGCAATCTGTGCGAAACAAACACAAAAGCATACATTGAATGAAAAATCGAGAGACAGAAAGAGACAGAAATGCACCCCGCCTGTCAAGCATGCCAGCAGGGCCCACACCTGGAGCGGTACGTTGGTGCCGAGCGGCGAACTGGCACTTGGAGAGAATTTGTACGTGGTGTAGAACCTGCATTTGTTATTCAAGCTATTCCAGATCGAAGAGGGGATGAGACGCATGCGGCGTAGGCGTGGATCTGTTGGAAGATCGATCGAGTTCATACATAGTAATATTATTTCTTACCCTGCAGTCGCGCACTTCGGCGAGGCAGTACAGGGGCAGTGTACTCCTCTCTTGAAGTCCTTCCTGTGTCATCCGAGCCTGAAAGGAAGACCATATCAGATAACAATTCAGTTCCCTCGGTATACATTCGGAATTGGTTTTCCGCCGATTTAGTTGAACTGTCCATGTATGTGTGAACTGTGCTGGTATAGAACGTACCCCAACCTCGCTCACAGGCCCACCTAACTGGCTTTGCTATGGCACTACGAGTGAGTTTTCTGACCAATTCGTAAACGTCGGGGATTAGCCAGGGCGGCAGTTACCAAGTGGCGGGTCCGATGTGTCCTATTCCAAATTGAGAGAAATAAGCATCAGAATGGTGAGGAATAACCATATTATCGTTGAATTTTCGCATTCATCACTTCAATATAAGGCATGTACGTGAAGAACATACGTCCCTCTGACTGCATGGATATCGATGTCGCGGCAGAGACTCTTTGTGAAGAGACAATGGGAACATGGAGGAGCACGAAAAGCAACTCGAGGGTCCGAGTTCATAGCATTCACGTTCTTTACAAAAAGAAAACTGAAAAGGAAATGATCAACGCCCAAGTCTAAATAAGGAAATAACGCGTAGGACGAAAACGGATACAGAGCACACTCCCACCACGGAGGTGCATAAAACCGTGCCACCAAAAGCCGAGAAAAATAAGGCCGCAGAGTCCCCTGCCCTCCGATAGTCTCCCATGGTAAAGCAACGGCTGTGGCGCCAGTACGAAGCTTGACCACAAGAGCACTCGTGTCGGGGAGGAGGTAGGCACCCACTCAATCGTAGTGTGCGCAGAGGACCTCACGAGCGCAGTTGCCAATTTCGTACCTAACCCGCTCCTTCCACTCCCAGCGTCCCGGTCAGCTACGTGCAGGAGCACCGCGAGCTGTCCGACCTTAGCGCCCCTGCCCGCACTGGTCGGAGCGGGCGGTGCTTACACACAGCGCACAAACGGAGCCGTAACGACTTCGCGGTGCCGAGGTGGAGGGCGGAGACGAAAGTGTAAGATGGGGGGCGCGACAGGGAAGCGGCGTGCATGCTTTCCTCGCGCCATCTTGTCGTGCGCAGCGGCACCAGCGATCAGGCGCTGAGTCGCCTGTCCCGCATTCCTCTAGCGTCACTCCACCTCCAGCGCCACGGATTCCTCTAGTTTCACTCTGCCTCTAGCGCCACTGTATCCACCAAGTGCTCCGCCGACATCGACCCCGCGGCCGCTACCCGCATCCAAAGGAGCGGATTGAGGGAAATCGCTGGCTCTGAGGAGATGATTCCACCCGCAAAGACGGCAGCTGAAGGTCGTATATCTATCCATCGATAAGCATCTTTCAAGCGAGTAAGAATGGTGGTGCACGTACTATCCGGGTCTGTAGAACCGATTCCACGACATCACTCCATTCTCTCGCCCCTTCCCCTCGCCCCCCGCCTGCCCAAGAATCCCTGCTCCTGAATCCACACCACTCCACCGCCGCACCGCGCCCACGTGGAGGCCACACACGATGGCCACGAGCGGGGGGAAGCACCGCGTTCTTCCCATCTCCCCAGGAAGCACCATCGTAGATGCCCCTCGAATTGGGGTAAGGGTGATCCAGCGCTAAGTACGATAAGCTTGCGGGATTGCAGATAGCCATGGGCACTACTTACCGCTGAATCCACCGTCGGAATGTACGCCCGGACGGAGGGCAGGACGTCCAGATCGGAAGGTCTTGCGTTGCACCGAAGTTGAGGGTGCCGCAGAAGACGTCTGTCCGTATGGATTGGGAATTTGGGATGTTAGTCCAAGTGACGGAGGGGGTGGGGAAAACGCACCGAAACTTCGGGACGCAAAGGGGGGCACGGCGCGATTGCGCAGATTTAAGGGACAATACTGCCGGGGCCACGTGCGGCTCACAATTGCAGCTTGACTCCCATGCGCGTGCAAACGGAAAGCCTGCGATCTGAGACTGGATGAGTTCGGAGAGTTGTTGGGCACCGAGGGCAGATGCACCTCGCATGATTATATGCTCTTCTAACAGGATTGTGGTGCACGGCGCGCGCAGGAGGTTCGTGTATGTTATCAAGAGAGGGCGTCCATGAGATCCTCGCGCTTGCAAGGACCCGATTCAGTGTAGGTTGTCCGGTTGTCCAGGAGAGTCGAGTGGCGGCGGAAAGTGGGCTAGGGGGGTTATTGTGCACCTGGGGATGCGTCGGTACGAATCGGTCTGCGAAACGCACCAGAATCGTTCCGCACGACAGTGGCATACTATGAATCAGCCAGACGGTGAGCGTTCGGAGCAAAAAAGAAAGGGGGATGCCACCATTGGGGGAGAAAAACCATGTATAGTTCCTTGGATCCGGAAGTCTTGTCTTCTGAGAGTGCCGCGACGAGTTAAGTCGTGCCAACGATTTTTTCATTCTTGGCGCCAACTTGAATTGCTGGATGGACAGAGTGGGAGAGCGTATCTCATTGCAGGTCGGAAGGTCTTGATATCTAGATGACGTGTACTCGGCTCGAATGTGACTGGGGTAGCAGCGAGATTAAATTCATGCCTGGAAAGAGACAGAGAGATCGGCTGACCAATGTTGATCGATGATCACATCCGAGCCTCTCTTTCTCGCTCTCTCAACAGTCAGCCGCCGCAGCTCCGAAGTCGACGATTCTCTTTCAATATTTCAATGACGGTCTGTCTCCAACATAGGAAGTAATCTCGGACCACAGACCAACAACAAGCGTATATGGCGGTCAGAATGTTGTTTTATTATTTCTCACACACATATATATATTTCTCGCACATATAAAAGCAAAATTTCGTGTATCTCTCTCCTGGGGCCTGTATGCTCTCCCCAATGTACCCCCGCCCATTGGGTTGCCCTCCCGATCATGCGCTACAGCTGGCGCTGACGTTCGGCTCGGGCGGCCCGGTGGCGTGTGTCTATCTCATTTAGATCAATCATCTATGCAATTTCCCAATCCACGCTTTGTGCACTCTCAAGGGTGGTCTTGTTCCTTGAACCTAGTCACTGTGACCATGTGGTTGTATTGGAGCCATATGAAATGAAAAAAAGCAGTGAAAGTCAGTGGACAATTGACTCAAAGCTTAAGCATACCGGCGTGATATTAGTCTTCAAATGAATGCAAACAATTTAACCAAGTCGAGCCGACCTACATTCGAGTGGTCAGAATTAGCAAGTTGAAGCAGAATCGAAGAACCACATCCGAATGAAATTTGAACTGCACGTGGTCGTGTCTTGATGTGCCGGGATCTCGCCGGGGTCTAGGCCAGCACAGCCACCTCTCGGAAGATTCCGGTGGTCGACCGAATCATTGCCTATCCGGACCCTGGACCAGTTGAACAATGAAAAGCCACACCGAAACGGTCGAATGCGAAGTCGGAAGTCTTATAGAGGACCCTGGCAATATTTTTCAATTTTATGTGTGAAATGCTTCGGAGTTATGTGCGCGAATTTCGAAAGTTATGTGCAAGAATTGTCAGAGTTGTGTGTGAGAGTTGTAAGTTGTGTGAGAAAAAAGAGGTGTTGTGTTAGAAATTTGACATATGTGTTAGCTAGAAACATATATATGCGTGAAATAATAAAACAACATTCTGACCACCATAATAAGCGTACACCATGTGGCAATAAATTATAAAGTGTTTCTGCCCGCACGGAAATGTTGCACAGATTATTTGTATCTAGCATTTCTTTTTGCTTTTGAGACGGGAGGTCCTTGCTTTATGCGTGTGGTTTTTTTCTCTTAAGGCTCGAGCTAGTTTCCAAATTGATCATCTTATTACAAAAATGCTCGCTGATATATAACAAGGAAGCAATTTTGAGAATTCGGTGCGCCATGTTCCAGATATGTACCCTGCCTCACATTGAGCTTCACTTGGAAATTCACAGGGATCTGCCTTGGAAGGCCTTATGTGCCATGGATCTTGGCCTCGAAATAATTGTCCCCCCTGATCATCGAATATTGACAGAAATTCAAACCAGTTTCAATGAGTTGACATCGATTGCAACTTCCGGTAGCCACTGTATTCTGCTCATTGGATCATCTATGTGTGTCAGGCACTATAGCAATACAGCCCCAGAAAATAACCCCATCAGTGAATACATCCAGCCAGAATCGAACGGGGAGAGCTTGCAGCCCTTTTGGAATGATCTGCAAATGCACACCCTCATGATACGGGGCGTACTTTTCTTTCCGTTGAAGCACAAGTTCGTTGGGCCGCCTTTATGCTCAACAGAAACACACCACATACCATTCAACTGCGCTCGGTCCTGTGAAGTCGGCAGACTTTAAGTTTTTGGAAATTCTCTCAAGGCCGGTAACCCCACGAACTCTCTCGGTCCTCACGAGGTGCACAGGATACTCTGACGCTCGAAAGAATTTTATTCAGTGACTGTGTTCCACCTGTCTGGTTTGTGATATTTGGTTCATTTGACGGGTGCTGGTTGGCTTATTTCGAATCTCTGTGTCATGCAGTAGATTCAACGTTTCAAAGGCATTGCGGCACATGATACGAGCGCATTGCGCATTGCGCATCGAAATCGCTTCAATTCTGAGGTGTGGATGAGTCTCGGCCGCTCGAAATGGCAGATTGTATCAGGGCCGAAGGTTGAAGTTTGACCCTATCCCCTTCTGACGTGTGCAGCGAGAGGAGGCTGCGGCCCGCGATGTTTCCTACGCACGAACATCCCGACAGCCTCACAAAGCTTGCGGATACTCCACTAAACAGGCCTCCATTCCATACGACCGTGCTTCGGGAATCTGAATCATTCTATTCTGTAAGTTACTTTCTGCAGAAACTGCCAGTGGCCTTGAGAATTTAAAGAATGTCAACATTTCTCTGCGCGCGTTGAGGCGCCTTACCACCGCTGAGGTATCGTCCTGAATACTGTAATATTGACTCTCGCGATACGAATTCTATCATATTATCGCAGTCCGGGTGACAATGGGACCGAAAATGAGGTAAAATATGCCACAAAGAACAGAAACAGGTAGGGGGATGGAGGGACAGTATCAAATCGATGTCACACACAAAATTTTCTACAAAACAATACATTTCTTTGCCCTCTTGCTTCTCGGCTCCTCCCCAGTGGGATAATCCCTACCATGTTGTTGACGGAGTGCACGAACTAGATCTGCAAAGACACGATCTACATTTTGTGCAGTTTTAGCCGACGTCTCGATGAACTCGCAGCCGAACATTCGTGCGAGCGCCGCGCCATCCTCCTTTGTCACCTCGCGGTCGTGAATCTTGTCGCTTTTGTTTCCAACGAGGATGAACATTGGGTCAGCTCTTTTGATCTGTTTTGCCAACTGGCGGAAAGCCTGCAGCCGGTCGAATGTTGCGCGCGAAGTAACGGAGTAGACCAGTATAAATGCCTGGCCCTCGCTGTCGGATGTATGTTGTCATTAGGCAAAGGCTGATATGGGAGGTATATGAAGGCACGAACCGCACCCATTGACTTCGGACTGTTGAATACTCCTCTGATATATCTGGTGAATCAAGGAATAGATGGATGAACATCAGCAACATACCCTGACCGGCAGTATCTAAAATCTCGACTGAACACATTTGGTTATCAACCACGAATTGTTTCCGGTATGCGTCTTCTATTGTTGGGTCGTATGTCTGTGTAACGGTTTAGTTGCTGACCGGGCGTTAATAATATGATCAGATGCCGATACCTCTGGTAGATACAGCAGTGTTGAATAGACAACTATTCAAGGACAGACCACAATTACTACGCACGGACAAAACAATTGAGGGAGAACTGTGAAGATTGGTATGTTTGACATACGGACTGCATGTTATGTATGCATACCTGAACGGCTATCGCGGTTTTGCCGACACCACCATCACCGAGAACAACCACCGTCCAATTATCCATCCAGCTGTAGTATACCGATGAGCTTTTCACGGAGAAAGAGGAGGGAAAAAGAACTCAGAGATTGAGTTACACTTTTTGGCGTCTTTGGAATGGGATGGGAAGAGGCTGAGGCTCAGAACAGGCCACGTTTTTTTACGCGGTGATGGTATTGTCCATTGCTTGTCCGCCGAGTGATGGCCATCAATCCAAGCGATCGGGTGCAATTTGGTACTAATCTGATAGCTCAATTTGACATGAAAATCTCGAGGTATGCATTAGCCTCAAGTTCAGATTGAAATGACGGGACAAATGAAATTTTCCGATGTCAAATCTTTTGTTTGTGGGCAGCAACTTAGAAGTTGAGAAAGATGTCGCTGCGACGGCGACAAAGCACAAACATTAGTATGGCTGCGGAGTTATGGAAGTAAAACTACGCTACCCGGACATGTAGCTGGATGGTCAAGATTGCTGCAGAACACGATTCCAAATGCTCATGCCTGGCGGAGACTATGTCACTGAGAGTCTCCCGGAGAAAACCAATTTCACGCGGAAGGGAGTAATGTGACGAGAATCACTGGCGGGCAGAAGTATATGTACGAGCGTCCAGCAACTTGAGGGCAGTAAGCTGAACAACCTGTTCGAACTTACACGAGGCGGAATTCGGCGGGCGTCTTTGGATGACCTTCAACCAAAAAGTTGGATTCCAGAAAGAGGGTGTTAAAATCATGCCAGGTTGTTACAAGGACTGACCAGTATGGTGAGGTAAGTTCACACTAGATTAACTCTTGTCCTGGGTTTTCGGGAGCGGCCTCTATCGGCTGTCGGATGAAGTCGGCCTCTCGGTCTGGCAACGAGGATCACCGGTGACATCAGTACATGTACAAAATATGTGCAAGGATTTTTGCTTCACTTTCAGGCCTATTTACTCCAGTAAATCCGCCCTTTGGAGGATGTTTTACTTAACTCAAATCAACGTTTGGGTTGTAAACAATATTTTTCTCCTGTGTCGCGTGTTTGCGGCGTTTTACGGCCAATTTACATCCGGAAATTAGTTCCTGTACCATCTGGAGCAAAATTGAGGGCCAGTGGAAGCAGCGATGTTCATTTGGAGCTCACTGTACTAGACATTTGAAGTTTGAACCACCCGGAATATAATTATGTAATGAACGTTGCTGATGTTGAAATCGCGAAGAATTGCTAGCGTCAAACCTTCGGAGGGAGGGCCGTGTGCTCCATCAAGAAAGACCTGGAAATATTCATTCAATACTGCTGATTCGCTGCCGATCAACAAACTTGACATCCATATTTAACAGCTACTATCCACTCTTCAACTCGAACGAGATAAGCCCGGCCTTAATAATTTCAATGCCGCCAGCATCTAGGTTCGATGGTAGTGTGCGGGACGAACGGTACGAGGAAACTAACGTATAGAATCTTCAAGTTATAGTGCTCGTGGATGATATGTTCCCGGCCGCCGAACGAGATGCGGCAAGCACCGCTGAATGCAAAGAATGAGGAAGGGCATCCTTCGCCACTGACTTGATAACGTACAGGTGATGCCCATTCTTGCCTGGGAGTCCTTCTGATGAGATGAGATGATAATGGAATTAGATTGAAATGAAGTCGAAATGAGCTCGAAATCCCCCACGAAACCGCCAGCCACAGAGACCTAGGAGACCGCAAGATCAGACAACGAAAGATGTAGTTCGGAGAAAACGCAGTTTTTCAACTACAAAATAAGTGTGATAGCTGAGGGTATCTACACGAGTCATCTGCCTCAATCGACATCAAGAATCAGAATCCAAATTGATGAGCAAGTTCATGGGGAATGGTGCCGCATCCAGCGCATTTCTCTGAATCTGCTACAGGTACTTCGGCTTCTTGTCAACTCGTGCCTAAATCTTGGCGCGGGTGCGGGTCGGTATGTGGAACTGCCAATGCGAACGCTCAGCAGCTCGCTCTGAGATGGAACAGCTACACAGTCACCTGCTGCGTATCACCCGAACTACCCGAACTATTTCTCTACCGTTGGCATATTGTTCAACATGTCACGCCAGGCCAGGGAAATGGAAGACACGAATAAATGCTCCATACCATGGGGTACTCCGCATGAAGTTGCTAGTCCATTCGGAGGTGGAAGATTCGTGTCGACCGCTAGTGTTTCATTCCCAGGCCGGGCAGTAGCCTGTCAGATCAAGACATGAATCAACATAAACGGAAGGAGCAAATGATTATAGCGTACGGCGGGTTCGGGTGGTCACCACGGTAGCTTCTTGGAAAGTCGTCTGGAGACTCTGTAGAAATCTGGGGGTGTTCAGGCTGTTGCGTTGCTGGGTTGACGCCATTTCGCCCGTTACGAGGAGAACACGGAGAAAGATGAGGGCACGCACCTGGAAATGCCCACGGCACCCTTGTTCGACTCGGACTGTTGGTGCGGACCGCGGATGCGAAGGCTGGAAGGATGAGGAGAGAGGTGCTCGTGCACAATCAACATTGAGGAAATAAGATGAGGGAAAGAAATTACAACTGCCCCGGCGAATCTCTCTCGCCGCTGTATAAAATGTAACGCCGGTCAAAAGAACAGGGAAGGTACTTGTCCCAGATTTTGGAGGCATGGGAGGTGTCGAGATGTAAAGAAATACCTATGTCAAGATTTATGTTGTTCATCATGTGCTGTTACTCACCTTGGACATCGTCTGCGCAATGTCATGCCTGATGCGCACATGAGCAACACATACCGCTGAAGGAATCCCAATAGTTAAACATACCGTACCGGACAGACTCTAAACTTTAAGGAGTGAGTTAGCAGGAAAGAAATTATTGGGAGCAACCAAGTGTCGTGTATGACCCCCCAAAGGCAGACGAAATGATATACATGTAGACGAGCCGAGCGAGTCATTCCGGGGGATAAAAAAGAAAAGGACTTACTGTAGTTGAACCCCAATCGGGTGCGGAGTCACCTGGCCTGGTCGGAAGTTATCAGATTAGCGTAAAAAGTGGGTCATGCCTCGGGGAAGCATAGTACTTAGAGCAGCAGTTCGAAGTCGGATGGGATGGCGGGCACAGCTGAATGCCCAGATAAAGCATAAGTATAGAAGTAAAGTAAAGTAAATGCTGACCTGGAATGCGAGGCGGAACCAAGGGATTTCGGATGCACTCGGGACACTCCATAGAAGAGCTACAGTTGTAGTTGTAACCTGAGCGCCGGACCGAGTTGACGACGATGAATCTGGGAAGAGAGAAGATCAGGAGGTGTGCGTACGAGGCTACATTGTACAAAAAGACATACCGAGGGAAAACTTGAACACGAGCTCGAGATTGCGATGTAGATGACTATCTGTAAAACAAAGAGTCAATGATAGAAGAAGATGTCGACATACCTCATTGAAAATGAAATTGCCATTGCGGCACGACGCCGCCAATAGTGAGTTAGTTGAAATATAAGTCGAGGGTATACGTATAAGGTTACATACCGAGATTAAACTAGGCGTTGAAGAGGCCGGTAGGAGTTAATCAGAGAGGAGGGTAACAGATAGCAAGTACGCATCCGACATATCATTCTCAAAATTGAAATTGAACCAGTATGCGCAGTGGTTGGTCCGATCACCAACATCTGTGAAGGGCGCTGGGCAGGGAGGGAGTCAAGTTGCGTATAAAGTAAACACACCTGATAGGCATCCAACACTTCACCTTGACGCAGCTAGCTGAAACTCGAATCAGTGAGCCAATACATAACGAACCAACGCGGCCTCGCGGAGTACTCTGGCAGTGTGCACAGTCCCGACGTCGAATTAGGGCACGAATACATCTGTGAAAGGGAGGAGGTATACGATACAAGAGACGCAAGTGATGAGGGTTGTTGAAACCCAATAATCTTGAGTGGTTCGAGTTCAGCTAGAAGAGACTCGAGTTAGTATAGGCTGAAGTACATTTTACTCAGCGCGAATAGAGTGCGGACATACCTCGCACGCTGTAAGTCCTGTCGCCCAAATCCCGAGCTGGATTCGGTATAAGGAAATGTAAGTGCATAGAACAGATTCGAACTCAGCCTAGGGAAGGCCACTAAGGCGCGCCAGGATTAGTTGGTTGTGAATAGAAGGGTCAGAACTCAAAATGAAAGAGAACGATGAAGTGAGGGAGAGTTTAAAGTCGACATACCTTTGAGCCATTTCTCTAAATTCAACCTGTCTCGATCTAGGTAGACCAGGGAGGGTTTAAGCTGAAGAATTACGGTACAGGAGACTTACCCGATAGATGAAAGTTTACAATTTCAACGTGAAAACAAGGATCTTCGCGGTGTGGTCAACCTGAAATGATGTTCAAGTTGAGCTGGATTAGACTCGAGTCAGTACATGTTGAAGTAGATAGTGTGAATAGAGTAAGGGAATATACCTCGTGAGCCACAGTACAGTTAATAGTCTTGCAGACTGAGTTCTCTAGCCGAACTGGACATCAGTACATGTGTGTATATATTGGGCTCACATTCACCTTAGGGAAGGCGTACCGGGGATTTCTGGATGTTAATCAAAGGGGTAGAACGCGAAATTGAATCACACTGAGTGCACGATACCTTGACTCGAGTCTCAATACAACTCAATCTCAGGCAAAGCTCGTGGAAAACTAATTCTATTGCAGACACTGCAACGCAAGAAAGAGGAAATCAGTTCAAAGTTAGAAGGATAACGAAATAGGACGCACCGAGAAAAAAATTATACAGACTCTGCGACGCAAAAAAGAGGAAAGCCAGTTCAAAATAGGAACGATGAAACGAGTTAGGACGCACAAAGTAAACTCTAATACACGTGGAAAATAGAATATACTACATCCTCTGCAACGCAAGTCAGTTCAAAGTAGAGAGTTGAAAAAAGGAGGATGCACCAATGCAACCGTGAGGTCCCAAAGTTGAGAAAGAAGGTGTAGACCCGTGAAAGGAATGTGAGGAGGTCGCCATAGCCAGTCAGATTCAAAGGAGAACTTGACGCAGATAGACTTGAAATAAAATTTGCGGGCTTGCCAAAGACATCAGGTAAGTAGTCAGAGTTGAACTAGCAATGACTTGGAATCACTAGACATCACCCGCCAAAGCCCCGGGCCGCGGGCCAGGGATATCCTCGGAACGCAAAATTCAGAAATTAAACGGATCGGCTACGGAGGAACTCTTCCCTTTACGTCGACAGACTTCATAGAGTACACCTGCCGAGACTACGCAGTGAACTTCCACTGCACAGACTGAACGCTTGAACAATTGAACCTAAAAGGCCGAGGATTCATATCGTACCTTCGCCTACGCAGTACGACCTGGCAGGGCCACAATTAAGAGTTGAAAAAATGTTCATTTCCTTAGAGTTTTGTGAGTTTCTCCAAGGGACAAAGGGGAGGATTCAGTAAATCAGGTTAAGTCGAACCGCGGGGGAGCCGGCCTGTTAAAATAGATACGCAGTCTAAAGAGACGTGGTGCATGTACGTCCCGCCGCTAAAAAAATCGGTTACTATGATGTAGGTACGCGGGTAGGGTCGAATCACCGCTCCGGATATTACATGTATTCGCGCATTCTTGCAATGATTTATGGGATGGGATATCGCCACGGGCACTGCAATGCTGACCTGGTTCGAGGGTGGAATGCGGGCTGGGTGCTAGGCAATGCGAATTTAAAACGATGTCTTGAAGTGCACGAGTCGGAGCGGAGGCAAGATAAAAATAGGCCGGGACAGATCAGGCCCGCACGAGACAGATAATGCCTTGGATTCGACTTGCTCAAGAGCAGTCAGTTGGAGAGCACGATTTAGTCAATCAGGTGGAGTCGATCCGCGGCGGGGCCAACGATGTACCTGTATAGATGAATAAGCAGTTTGAAGAGACGTCGTACATGCACCCCCCCAAAAAAGATGAGATGGGAGTCGGATCACTCCACGCGGAGTTCGATGTTGATTTGATTTTGGGGTGGGATGCGGGGTGGGTGCTCGAAGATGCGAGTTTAAAACGATAACTTGAAGTGCGGGAGTCGGAGGCAAGACGTGAGAAGTAAGAGGAACAGGTGGCCAGCCTGAGGCCGTACGAGATATTGTCTAAGATTGACGTCAAGGAATGACGCGATTTGTTCGAGCCCGCAGCGAGGAGCCTCGAGGAGTAGTTCAGCCCGAGAGTGAGGTGAATTCGATCCAAGGAAGTACTAGATAATAAGGAGTCTAAAGAGATGTGGTGTGTCACTGGGCCTTTAATTTGTGGGCGGGATGCGGCGTGGGTGATGGGCGGTGTGAGCTAGAGAAATAGACAATGATAACTTAGAGTGCGGGAGCGAATCGGGGGGAACGAAACAATGTCGTAACAATATACATAGCCCGAGATGACGCTCAACTTGCTCAGGAAGGAAAGAAAGGACGGTATTTGTTCGAGCTCGCAATGAGGAGCGAGGCGCCAAGGAGCGGTCGGGGTGTGCATCAGAGGGCGGCGGAGCCAAAGAAAATGGAGGGTGTTGTGCAGTTATTAGTAGGCGCGGGATGGATGGGACAGTGAAGTGAGAGTGGGAGGTCAGTAGCGATCAACAAGCGATCAACGTGGCTGTGCGCCAACAACGTGTCATGACTGCACCCGAGTTCCCCCCCGCCCTCGAAAATGCCGCCTCGCCTGGATCCCAACGATCCCAACGATGACGTCGTGGCCTCCATCTCCGCTGGCGAAAGCTCCCGTCTCCGTCGCCGTCCCGTCGTCCTTCTTAGCCCCACAATGGACCGAGTCACCATCTATTGCGGTGCAGAAGACGTGCTCACTTCTGGCGACATTTTCCAGTCTGATTACGATGAACATCGGCCGTGGTCTGTGCAGATACTCCCGGAAGACCCGCTCCCTCCCCCTCCGCGATGCAAAAACTCCATAACACGTTCAAATGGTTGTGGCGCGCCGGTGCACTACGGCGCGCGCTCGGTGCGGCGCGGTCAACGATGGTACGGGTGGAAGGAGGGCCTTGCATCTACGGTGGTGCCGCTCGACAGCGTCTACTTCCCATTGGAAACAACGAAATCTTGGGGTCCCATGAACGGCGAGTCTGAATGCGGGTGCAGCACGAGCGGAATAGGATGTGCAGTATGGTGAGTGAGGTTCCTCTTTTCATTCTTTTCGTCGACTTTGCTACACTCCCAATCCCATTCCTCTTCTTGATCCCATTTCCCTGACTTTCTCTACCTCAGTGGCAATCCCCTCGGCGCAAGAATAATGCGATGCGCCTCGCATTCGGTCTATGCGGCCACCCCAGCCGATCGCGACGTATACACGTTCCTCCCGTCCGCCGTGTCGCCTGCTATATCTTCTGACTCCAACCCCTCCATTCCTGAGATGCGGTACGCTATCTCACTCCTAATCCAGACCCGCTGCTAACTCGCGCCTTTCCAGAGAACCTCCCACAAGACCAGCTTCCCTCCCGCTCTCCGATTTCCCGATGCCCATTGCGCGCCCACCACCACCACCACCCGACTCGTTCCCGTCGTTCCCGTCATCCACCCCGGATTCCGATTTGACCTCCAATATCCCACTATTCTACATCGACCCAACGCCAACGCCCGCGGCCCCACATCCTCCCACACGTCCCATTACACCGACAGCAGCGCGATCCTGGCTGCAATCTACGCTCACTGCCCCCACCGTAGAGGAAATCACGCCGATACACGCACCTACGCCTCCGCGCCCGGCCCCGCGACGGCGCAGCACGCTGCGCAGGACAGTGAGCGTCGAGCGCTATTTCTCGGGCGGGGCGGCGGAGGCGGGCGCGGACGCGGTTTTTGCGGACATGGATGCGCAGGCCGCTGCGGATCTGTGGGGCGGGGGTGGGGGCGAGGACTCTTTGACGGCGCAGTACAACGCAGTCATAAGCGCACCGGGTGGAGGAGGATGGGAGCTGCTGCCCGCGTGGTTCTACGACGCGGCGCATGCGTACTCGCCTACGGAGGACGGGAGTGGCGAGCAGATGCAGGAGCAGCGCGGGACGGAGGGCACTGCGGACATAGACTCGCGCGGGGGGTTTTACTTGCCGGGGCTGGACCTGGACACGGCGAGCGCCAGCGCCATCACCGTCGATCCTGACGCGCTGCGCTTCGCCTCCCCCGCCACGGACGCGGCCGCTGACACGGAGCGCGAGATCGTCTTCCCCGACTCGCCCGTGCAGAACATCCGCGTGGAGCCCCAGTTTCAAGATCGTGAAACTACGCCTCGTCCATCGGACGCACATACGATGCACCGCCCTGGCCCCGATGCCGTTGTGCGCGGCGCACGCGCCGTACGAGCGGTAGGGGGAGAGTACAGATTCGGAGAGTGCGACAGCCGGGGGATAGCGCACGACGAGTAGGACTGCGAGGTACGTGTCCTTCTGTGGGTTTTCAGACGGGCGCTGACGATCCGTTTGCCCTTATCTGCTCTTTCTGCTTCCTATCCGGCTTCCTTCCCCCTCGCTGTCTCTCCCCAGCCCTCCCTCGCTCTACACAAACTTCGCATACATCCGCATCCTCCTCCGCATTTCTCGGTTATTCGTCTTTCCCCTCCCCTCCGTAACGTACCTCCCCCTCCCCTCGCTGCCTCACGACCCTCCTCGCACTCGTGCACCTCCCTGCCACTTGTTACTCTTTCTTGTTCACCACTCCTTCCTCTCCATCCACTTCTCGCCCTCGTTTTTCCTTCCGCACGCCTTCTCCACCCACTTCGCCTCCCTCCCTACTCCCATCGCTCACTCCGTTCCTCTCATTGTCCTTTGTGTGTCTTCCCTTCTCGCACTCCGCACCTCTCCCGTCCCCCCGGCGCTGGCCACCTCGCCGTTGTCCTCTCGTCACGACGCTCGCTCGCACTCTCCTTACCTCCCCCCATCCATCCTTTCTTCCCTCTCTCACTCCCTTCTTGCTTGCCCGCTTTGCTTCGTCTCCTTCCCTCCCGACTCCCGTCGCGTTTTTCCTTTCACAGTACTTACCCGGACCCTGCGCGGATAGCGTTCCCGAGGCTGACATCGACGACCACTTCGTCCCCGGCATGGCCTCACTCCCCACGTACGGTACGTACTCTTCTTCCTTCCCTTTCTTCTCCGCGTACTCATCACTCTTCCGCCAGGTGCACGCATCGACGGTCTCCCGCCGACCAGCTACAGCAACGTCGCATACCCGTCGCTAGTGCGACACATGTCGACCCACCGGCGCACGCAAGGGTACGTGCTGGGTGCGTGGGGCTCGACGCTACCGCCCGCCACGCTTGCCTTCGAGACGTTCGCGTCGCGCGGGGGTGGAACGAGAATCGCGCGGGCGTCGGGGCGGCGGCAGCGGCGGCAGCGATAAGCGCCGCGCGCGCGCGGCTGCCGCCTCGTCTGCGTTCGTCGTCTCAGCCCGACGACGTTCGCTTCGCCAGCACCGCCGCTGCAGCCTCCGCCACAGCAGGACCCCGCGACGTGTGGGCGGCGGTGGCGCGCGAGGACGCCGAGCGCGCTGGGGAGCGGGATCCGTACCCGTGCCTGAGGACAATGCTGCTGCAGGCGACGCTGCCGCGGTTTTTGGCGATAGCGAGCGCGAATACGGCGAGGGATCTCGAGACGTGTGGGTTGTTACTAGGGAAGGAGGTAGTTAAGGGCGGGGGTGAGTCGTTTTTTGCTCCACATTCACTCGTGCTCCAATTCTTCCTCTCATTCTACATTTCTCCATTCCCATCCGCCCCTCCCACTTCCCTCTCCTCCCCGCCCTTCTCTTCTCTCTCATCGTCCCTCCCGCGCCACTCATACTGACACACATCTGCCTCCGGGAAGACGCACTATGTTGTCGAGATGCTGCTCATCCCGAAGGAGCACGCGACGAGCGACACGTGTACACACGTGTACGATGGACGAGGAGGAGGGGGTGCTGGGATTCACGGAGGAGCGGGGGCCGATTACGCTGGGATGGGTGCGTGATTTTTTTGTGGCGAATTTCTCTTTTTTTTCTTCCTCGGCGTGTTCGAGCGGATCGAGGGGCGAGGTGAGGCTGCATCTCGGGGCGGATTAGCCTGCTCGCACTGAGTCATAGCACCCGATAAATCTTTCAGTACGCTTTTACGGCTAGAGTGCACTTTGCCATCTTCGACTCGTGCGCGTTCCGGCGGCTTGGAAGTATCTGCGGATCCTCCGGGATGCGTTCCTGGCCTTCCTCCCCGCCTTCACCCTCCACCCGCCGCCGCCGCACGCGCCTCCTCGGTGACCTCATCCGGCCGTTCCCGTTCCTAGCCCTCGTCGAATTTCCTTTTATATCTTGCATCCTCACTTGAAGCGTTCGCTGATAATGCTGCAGATCCACATGCAGCCCTCCCAATCGTACTTCATGTCCTCTGTCAACCTGCACACAAACGCCGCGCGGTTTTGAGACATAGCTTGCGTTCGCGGTTCGGCACGATCTTTGATGGCTTCTACGCGCTCGCGCGTACGGGAGGTTCACAAGATTTGAACTGGGCCTTGTACCCGTCAGTGTCCCTGCGCTTGAGGCAAAAGGCTACTAGCATAGTATAACCCACGTAATAGTAAATGTACTTCTGCGGCGCCGAACTCAGACTCCCCCTCGGGACTTCCTCCGCGCTAGGAAATACATTGTCCTCTCCGTCATTCCAACCTTCCCTATGTCCAAAACTACCCAAAAAACTAGAAGTCTCATCTCGAAGTCCCAGTCCAAATGCGCCACGATCTATTCCTCTCTCCCAGATGTGCCCATTGACGCTTCCTACTCAATCCCGACGCCCTCGATCCCGGACAGCGCTGGGTACGATCGACTGGATGGTTGCAATGCATGCGACTCGTCCGCAGCTTCAAGTTCGGCGTCGGAAGTAATCGGTTGGTGTGTATATGCCGAACAACGGACGGTGGCTGCAAGAGCCTGCAATCTCACACTGCCGTCTGTACATGAGGGTTCAGACTTAATTGGTCGTCGCTCGTGAAATTATCCTGCTCAGAACTGTTCTCATACAAGTTCTACGTGAAATTTAGCCGGTCATCATCGGGTTCTATGAGTCTGCGGGGGATGCGTTAAAACTTTATGGCTATTAGTGATGTTCAACCGTACGCGTCCACTGTCACATGTGCACGGATTTCAACGCCATCAAAAAGGCCGATATAAGGAGCGTACGGAAGGTCACTAGACGGTCCTCCTTGGTCCCGGCGCTACCGCGACCATCTCTGGAAAAAAAGACTCCGGCCGGATTGGTTTCATCACTCCACTCCTTGCCGTTGGGCATGAAATCAAGCAAGATCATAGTGACCCAATCGAAGAGGAGAACCACGGGTGCTACGTGGGTATTGTTATATTTCACCGCTTGCTGCGTGAGCGGGAAATAATTGGTGCGCGAGCCGCGTGGAAGGTTCGCAGAGTCACCCGCTTTGGCATTCAAAGCCTGCATACGTGATTTCACGAACTTGTTCTTAGCATCGGCGCTTGCGATATTTGGATCGATCTTGATGATAAATTTCGTCCAATCGTCTTTTCGAATTACATTGCTAAATCGTTTCTGAGCAGTGTTGGAAAAACAAAGGGCAATTGAACTCACCATCGCTTCATTTCCAACACTAAAATTGTCTGCTCCCCAATGGTCCATATGATATCCGTCCGAGCGCGATCCTCAGTAGTTTGAGAACAGCACAAGAACCTCTGTCTCGGGTAACGTACAGACAGATATTCCTCCATAATTTGGTTGATCTCGTGGAGAAGATAAAGGTGGGTCACACGCTCGACGTCCCCCTCCGTCTTGAGGACGTGACTTTCTTCCGTGGCGAGCCGAACATACATGCTTTCGAGGGCTTTAGCCATGATGCTATCCTGCTCGGCATTTGGCAAATCATCGGGTGCGATTGCCACAAGTCCGGCTGGAGGATCAATTTCCTCCGTTGAGGGGGCACTGGCGTCGATGGGATAATAATCTTTGCTTGGGGGGTCGATCTTCGGAAGCTGGGCTTTCAGTAAGTCCCTTCCAGAGATGGGTGTCTGGACCTTAGGAGCGGAGGGCGGCATGATGGGAAGATAAGAAGATACAGTACACGGAAGGAATATATTAATACAACACGACGGTCAAAAGGCCTCGATTTATATGTTAGCCAATTGAAGCCGCCACACAGAACAAGGTCACCATGATACCCAATTGTACTCGTGGCGTGGTTCTTTGATACGTTCTATCTCACATGGTAGGCAGGTAGATCTATTCCGGCGCGGTCCTGTTAAGAAACGGTAACCCAGAGAAACAAAATCCGGAGAACAAGGTCGGCGGCCGCCGGCCCAAGCAGAACTATATTTACAGGAACCTGTCGTTGCCCGATGGGCGGCTCATCATCCGCAAAGCAATTGAAACAAAAGAAATTAAGAAATGAAACAAGGCCGGCGAGTGGCGCAAGACGCCAAACGAGAAGCAAGCAGGGGGAAACTGGACGTCACGCGTCACATCCTGCGTGACGATCAGGCCACTCCTAACCGCCACATTCACCATGCTTGACATCACAAAAGTCTACGCGCCGGGGACCACGCTGAAGCTGTATCAGCCTGCGACTGTGCCCGGCTTGCCCCCTGTCCTGTATCCTGATACCTGGGGTGCTCGGTGGCCACGGATGAAAATCACCAACGCAGAACGGAAGAAGATACGCGAGTCGGATCCCTTGCAGCTGTGCTACGAGCACGATGTTGCCTACGATACACACTCCCTTCCGACTGTCATCAATCTAGCCATTCCGCTCGCTACAGGGGCACGCGAAGAACGCCCTGTACAAGTCTGGACAGCGAGACGAGAGGATTCGACAGATCTTTTGGTCGCACGGATCTACGACCCGCTCTATTACAAAATTATGTGGCGGAATAGATTCGAAGTAATCGAGCGCGCCGTGGCCATCGAAAACGAGTGCTACTCTCGGTTGAAACCCCTCGCTGGCAACATCGCTCCGCAGTATCTCGGCATGTTCGTGGCCGAAATACCCGGGCCTGAACGGCCACGACACGTATATGCCATTCTCCTACGACATATCGAGGGCAGTGATGTCAGGAAGCTCATGGGAGACGGAGCCGCAGAGCGTGCATGTGCCGAGCACAAAACGTCCATCATTGACGCTGCTGCTCGTGTACTGTATCAATTTTTCCGCCTCGGAATCTCCCCGACCGACCTGAAAGACAGCAACACGATTCTTCAACTGCCGAGGACGCCATCCAGCGAAGACTTCTGTACCTTCCCGACGTGTCCATTCCGGCATTTCATTCACATCGATTTCACCTTCGACGCAAGCTGTCCTCAATCTGCAGGACATGCGTATTCTCCGCGCGCGTTCATAATTGATCTTGAAAGAGCTGTATTTTACTCCGAAGATTCGGTTATCGTAGGCGAGGCCGACATTCAAGATTGCAGGGTCAACACAATTCAACAGTGGGTTCTCAATGATTACTTGCGATGGATGGAACCGGGGGTCATCTAGTGCGTGTTTTTCTCCCCTCTTCTCTGAGATCCCAAACAAATACGATATTCCTTAGTACTGTCCTTGCACCCTATGGTGTGAGGCCATATCCATGTCCGCCTACGACTTGCGAGTCCTCCTGAGTGGCCCTCTAAGGCCGAGCCACACTCGCCCCAGTTGGAATATGTACCGGAACAGACTGCAAATATATCCAACCTGACTGATCGTCACGTCGATGTGTCGGACGACTCGAGATATTCGGTTTAATGTTGATTCCTACTGTTTTGACTGCTGTACAAAGACTGCTATCCTGTTACAACTTTGACGTCGGATTATGTTAATGGGTAAACCCAGTTTTTCTGTCTGGGACGTCTAATATTGATGACTATTTAAAGGATCGTTGCAGTAGGGAGTACATGTTTCTAATCCCACGATCGAAGTCGAGACGGACTGAGTGTGCAATTCAAAACAAGTAGGTTGCAAAGGTACAGGACGAGTTCGATTCGGAGTGTGAAGGGAACGGTAAGAACTAGTCTGCGAGTGGGCTTCTGTAGGAGGCACTTACATGGATTTACATAACTTTCTTCAACGCTAACACGAACGCCGCAAGAAGGACCTTTCGATGCGTCCATTCACATGTCGCAAAAGATTCGTCTCCTTCCTGCGATAAAAAGATTCGAGCCGGATTGTCGTCGTCGTCCCAAGACACTTTCGCCGTATCAGGTTTCAGGTCCAGCAAGATCAGTTTCTGCCAGTCGAAGAGGAGAACGATGGGGCCGGCGTGAGTCGAAGAGTATTTCGTAGCTTGCTTTGCCAGAGGCAGGGCGTTGTGGATCAGGCCACTGATACTCAAGTTGCCCATCTTCGCCCCGAGAACGTCCGCTTCGCCATCGGCGACCTGCTTATCGGGCTTCGTTATGTTGGCATCCACATGTGGTACGATAGCAAGGGACCAATGGTCCATTACGATAACATGACTACAGTTTCGTAATTTATCATGCAACCATGAGCGGGAAACTCGATCGCACTCACCACCGCTTGATTTCGAGGATGAGGATTGTCTGGTCGCCGATCTTCCACATAACATCAATCCTGCCGGATTTAGCGGTGACTTGGGAGGAGCAAGTCACGATTAGGTTCTTCCCGTGTGCCTCCTTAACGTATTGTTGCATGATGAGATTGATGGCGTGGAGGAAGTATAGGTGGGTGGCGCGTTCAACATCACCCTCTGTGGCGAGGAAGTGGCTTCTTTCAACCTGCACAGAGGGTTTAACGATCGCCAGGATCTTTGTCAGGGCTGTGTCCTTCAAACAGTCGGAGAGCTCGCTGGGGGGAATGGGAATAAAGACAGCAGGTGGCGTCTGTATATCGGTGGTGGTAGAGCTGGATCTGACTTTGAAGAATTTCTTTCCGGGATCAAGGGGAGCAATTTCAAGAGTGGGCAGAGTTTGTGACAGAAGATCGTGTCCGCTGATAGTAGTGGGCTGCATGTTCCGGCTGGTGAGTGTTGGGTCGGAGAGCGACATTTCTGGGCTTTTTGACTGCTTCGCGGTGACCATGGTGACCCTCTAGAGCAACAGACAATACTAAGGGAACAATGGCGAGAACATAGGCCACGTGTTGTGTCACTGCTGCCCTAGACAGCGACCGGTCTAGCTCATAGTAGCCGGATCTATTTCGGGCTATCTCTGTCAGGCCAGTTCCAGACCGTGATGGCCGAAAGCACTTAGACACCCGTCCTGCGTAGCGCGAAGGAGGCCCGCGTCGGCGGCGTCGCTCAAATAGGCGGGTCATGTCTAGGGCAGCCTACCTCACCTCGCCCGCATCTAGTACTACCTAGCTCTGTATCTTTGCCCGTTCCCTTGACTTATTTCCCCCTCATCTGGCGACCCTTAACTTGAAGTTCTTGCACTGCCCATATAATACGACCCTGAGCAACCCTGAGCATGTCTCTGCACTCACTGAATCGGGCAAGCCGTCCTTTCTTTAGTCTCACATAGGTATAGTCTCGGACCATCCTCTCACGACATCCCAATCTGGGAGCCCTGTCATGAGAGTCTGGGCCAAAGTCGGCTAAATAACCGTACCATTGCGCCAACATTGTGCTATCAATTCTCGGATTTTTCAGTACTCGTTCTACCACTTGGCAGGTGCTTTTGGCTTGACTTGAGAGGGAAAGTTGTTGAATAGAATAAATTAATACCGTCTGCATCCTCAGAATATCTCAAAGTTTACTCAGAAGAGGTGAGGCGACTCCCAGAATTTGGGTGGGGGCCGAGTGTGGCAGTGTTGCCGGTTACTTAGAGGACCGAATCGCGTCCATTTCGACTTGTCCACAAGCCATACCACAGTTCTGAGCAGGCAGAACATTCAACGTCGAAGGTCGGTATTTTCTGATGCTAATAAAGGTTGTGGGCAATGAGTTAGTAAATTTAGTGCTAGGTCGGGATTCGAACTCGGGGTTGTCGGAACCGCAATTTTTAAAAAAGGGAGAGACTCAGCCAGTAGACAAAGGAACTGCTTCCAATTGTTGAGAGTTTGATGTACATATGGCACAGGGTTTTCCTTGTAAGGCCTTATAACTCCTAACAACCCTGACAACCTCCTATTCGACTCACCATTCAAACAATTTATTCTTCACCGTCACCCTTCGCTTTTTTGGTCCTCTTCTTCCACCTTGACATCCACAACAATTTTAACAAAGGCTTCCATTTTGTCGGCCGTGGATCTCATTACGGTAGTGCGCGGCGGCAGGAATGTGAAGTCCCAGGCGCGACATGCCTGGAAATCAGATGAGGCTGCAGCAGAAATCAAGTGCAAGGAAACTACCCTACCTACCTCTGGTATGGTCCCGACCCCATTTTTTCCATATTCAATTGTTGGGGACACTGATGGTGTGAATCGCCCTCTTAACATCATCTTCCTGTGTGGGGCGTATGATTGTGCTGAACACCATTGAGTAGTGAGACCTGTGGGCTGGTTAAGTCCTTTTGTCCTTGGGGACCAGTAGATGAGTAATAAAATGGCTGCAAAGCACAGTTAAATTGTTTGTATCATGATTGGATGCCAATGTGAACATTTCGAGGTGCCTGTGCACAGAATATCAAATGGAGAGCAAGATATTGACCAACTCTGAAAAAGTGGGGTCATACGACCTGGGAAGACCTTTTAAGGTCCTATAAGACTGCCAGCCAAACTTTGTAAGACCTTGTAAGACTCTTCAGCTCAAAAATGCCTTATAAGGCTTTTTCAATTTTTCCGACAAATGGTTGGCACCTCAGTACAAGGCCCACACCGGATAAACTAAAATTTCAGCTATGCTGACAATGTCGATACTAGGGCACCGCGGTGCTGAAAACTCACCCGAACGGGCCGGATCTACGGCACGGTGGCGGCCCGGACACCGAAACTTTCAGTTTTAGCGGCGCCGAAGCGGCTGCCGAATCTTTTGTCTTCGGCACCAATTTCTGTGCTAGCAAAAGTGAAGGTTTTTGCTCCGTTTACAGCTGTTTGCAAAAGTAATGACACTCCCATCATTTTGTAAATAAGAGAGCAAACAAATACTTCCTGCTTTGCGACGCTCATCCTGACCTCAATTCTCCACGAAATCGCTTGAAAGTAGGCGCGTTCGACGGCATTTTGAAGGCTCTTTCGTCCTATTACGGTCATTCCCCCTAATTGTACATCTTTTTTTCGACCAAAATTCGGCTCCAGCTTGTCACGGCCCCCGTCACCTTGCAAGCACTCTTTTGGGCTATTTCTTGCCCGATTCACGTCAACGTAGGCGCTTTCGAGTGGCCTTTGACGTATTCTTCTACTGTCTGTGTCTTTCTTCCGGTTTCTTGCTCCCTGAGACCATCTCTCAAGCTCGCGCTGAGCACACACCATCTTCTGTTCTAATGGTGTTTATTGCAGATTTGTACCTGTTCTCGGTGTTCCCTCCCAGTTTGTTGCTCTTCGACACTGCTTTGCACGCACACGACATCGTGCCGCTATCGTCTCCGAAAGTGTTCTAGCTTGGTTATAGCTCCATTTTCTCGATACATAGTGTGTTGGGGAGCATCCCTGCTCATCTCTGTGCTTGTACATTCCTCTTGTCTAGATTCCAAGGGCAATAAACATGTCGATCGCTGCATCAAGATATCTGTTTTGAATCTTTATGATCAGGTGATTCTTTCACTGTCCAGCAATACCTAACTATATTGGTTTGTCCCACAACGCCTTTGGCACACCATGACGACGTTGTACACGAAGGCAGGCGCGCGGGGCAGGCTTCTACATCGACAACCTTGACTAGGTTCTGCAACTCCACTTGGTTTGCCGCCATCCTGCCAGTGGTTTTCTAGATGAGCTCCTTGACATCGTCCGCCAAACTGCTTCATCTCTGTTCATCTTGCGACTGTTCATCAAGCTCAACTGAGCTTGAGCGCGCTGGCATGCACACCAACATTGTTCGGCGGGAAGCAACCAGCCTGATTTCATCCGAGAAGCTTCCTTGATGACTGTGTCTGTAGGTTCCTGGGTTACTATTCATTTCGTGGGCGTGGCTTTAGGCGTGTAGGTGGTATTGACGAAAAGGCAAGGCTGTGTAAGTAGTACTAATTTTGAATATCCATTCTTTCCTCTACGCCTTCGCGTCCATACTAAAATCACCAAATATGGCTGCCATTGATCTGCACGATGCCAGACTGTGTTAATATCCCACAGATAAGATCCATATTATTGTCCAAACTACAAAGTATGAGTAGATTCGATGAAAAGCAAGATGACGCCGCGGCCACCTCGGCCAGTGCGGGATCTGCGAGATTTTTTTTTAAAAAAAAACAGGAGAAAGCTGAAACAACATGTGGGGTTTGAGAGGAGGCAAAACGAGCCATCTGAAAGCATCTAGAACAAGGGAAATGTCCCGAAACCAACCAAGAATTCTGAAAAGAGCGCAACAAGATCGGACGCGACCTGGGCATGGGCTTGGAGGATGATCACGGAGCCCAAAGCTGGTTGGAATGGTATCAAAGGCCACTCGAACGCGCCTACGCTGACGTGAATCGGGCAAGAAATAGCCCAAAAGAGTGCTTGCAAGGTGACGGGGGCCGTGACAAGCTGGAGCCGAATTTTGGTCGAAAAAAAGATGTACAATTAGGGGGAATGACCGTAATAGGACGAAAGAGCCTTCAAAATGCCGTCGAACGCGCCTACTTTCAAGCGATTTCGTGGAGAATTGAGGTCAGGATGAGCGTCACAAAGCAGGAAGTATTTGCTTGCTCTCTTATTTACAAAATGATGGGAGTGTCATTACTTTTGCAAACAGCTGTAATACAAACTTACAATTTCAGGTGCAGTTTCATAAACACTGAGTTGTCTACTGACTCTTCAAGTTTTAGACTATACGTTGGGCACTTATTCCAACGGCTTGGTGGTGTGACTTGGGGCGTACACGAAAGTGACGATTTCACATGGTATCGGCCTCCCTGAGGTTATAGGTTTCAGCAATGCCGAAATGGACACTGAAAACAAAAGTGGTTCCGGGTCCCGGCACGTTCGGAACAATAAGTTTCCCTCGCACTTTCGGCTGTCTCCGCAACTGCTGCTGAAAGTCCTGCCTTCATCCTTGCTGAACCATATCGATATCTCTTGGGAGTGGACTCAGGAAGTGGCTCCTTCTGGCATAGGTGAGGTGGAGTGTCTTTCGGCTCCTACCTTCAGACGATTATTTACACAAAGAAGTTCTGTCTTCTCCGGCTATTGAAATTTAAGATGCGTGCAAATCCAACTTCTAGTCAGTCCTATAACGCATTGGGCAGTTATATAAAAATGTTGGGAGCGAAATATGAATGCCCTCGACAGACTCAGGATACAGACTGGTCTTCATCAGAGAAATCAAATCGCGGATATCGCCCTGGATGGATGAGTGGACTTCAGCAGGTTGTATTTGTTGACATAAATATCGTTTGGGTACAGCTCAGCCTCGGATGAGATGCAGCAGGGTAGCAGATGAGCCCCAGATGAGCTTCAGATCATCAGCGACGGTTTTGGAGACGGTAGAAAGTGCGGACAATGATTTTCACAAGTCAACCCTCGCACTTCCCGCCACTGCGCCATCAACGGGACCCCTCTGCGGCGCGTAGCGCCTGGCTACGTCTACGCCTGTGTCTCGTACTGTCCTACATGTACTGAGTGAACTCGCGCAGACCTCGATCCTCGCCTGATACGCCGGCGCGGAAAACATAGCTCTCACGGCGCGTAGCGCCCCATCTGAAAAAATTATTTAATACTAGTCGCTACCCGTGAATAAATTCACGGGCTGATATCACTTGTCAGACACTTGGTATGTCTCATCATTTTCTCAGAATCTCTCTGTTGCCCGGCCAGCAAAGGTGATTTCGCAGTAAACAGTAAGATTTGCCTCGCCGGTCAAGCTTGTTTTCCAGCACAGTTTGTTTCCCAGTAAACGATGCTTCTCAGTAAATGCTGTAACCTGTTTGCCCCGTAACACAATAGGCTCATATTCAATTTTCGAACCAAGTCTAGACTCTGGGTCTAGTTGCAACCAAGTCAAGTTGCATCACGCGGGCCGGCGGCATATGGGCGCTCGGTGTACCCGTGAATAAATACAAGGACTTGTATGTCAGTTGCATTCGTCACAGATACTTGGTCCATTCCCATTAATTTTCCCTTTGACTGTTTTTTGTTTTCCCAGTAAAGGTTGTTTCATGGCAGATGCTCCTGCCAGTAAAGGTTTCATGGTAGACACTATTTTCCCAGCCAAGGTTGTTACACAGGAAAGGTTGTCTCAGAACAGTTAAGTCTTGCTACAATAAACCTTGCACATTGTCGCATGTCCGAGCTGCCCGGGCTGATTGGGCGCTCGGTGCTGGCGGCGAGAGCGGGAAAAACGAACCCTCGGAAATGACCGTGTCGGTGCCCGTGAATAAATTCACGGGTTGTATGTTAGTTGAATTTGTCCCACACGTTCTCATTATTTTTCCTATTGGCTGTTTATCCTGTAACGGTTGTTTTCCCAGTAAAGATTGTTTCACGTCAAATGCTCCTACCCAGCAAGCTGGATGTCACGGTAAACATGTTTGCCCAGCCAATGTTGTTTCACGATAAAGCTTGTCTCACAGTACCTTGTTAAGTACAAACAACCTTACGCGTTGTCGCATGTCCGAGATGCCCGTGGGAGGGCGCTTATTGGGCGCTCGGTGTTCGCGGCGAGAGCGGGAAAATGGAACATCAGAAAGTTCGTTAGGTTTGCCATTCTATTATATTATAGACTAGCTCAAGCCCGTGAATAAATTCACGGGCATGAGCAAATTAAAAAGAAGCGTTTTATTACAGAGTTTCCCTGCAAACAACATTTTTGTCACGTAGGCCTCTTCTTTTTTCTGTTCAAACTCCTGCTCCGGGCCCTTCCTCGAGCTCTTGCCAAGAGCCTGTCCCATTGAAAAAACTCGTGGAGTCATCTAATTCATGCAACAGCATGTCCAAGCACTTGCTGTTGGATTTGCACATTTTGCCTCAAAGCTTCAAAGCTTCACTCCGTATCTGCAACAACCTCCGGCCTGGCTGCGGCATGATCACATTGGCTCGGCCCTTTCCGCTCGGCACGCCCTCGACGTTGCGCGGCTTTAGCCTTTTTTTCTGGTCCGGACCCTTGCCATTGCCGTACACATACCTAATTACTCCCCACCACTGCTTTTTGGCAAGTTCAAGCATCAGCATTGCAAAGTATACGGCTCACCACATTTGCGGCCTCTTTGGGCCTGACTCGGCCCTGCCGGGGCATGGTTCGAAGCACTGCCCGGCTCTTCTCGGCTCGGTGCGTTCTCGGCCTCGGCAACGAGCATGACCGTGGGCGTGCGATTTCGAAACTTCTTTGATGTTTGTTATACCACCCCATTTTATTATAGTACTAGCTGCAACCCGTGCTACGCACGGTTATCTGCATCCGGAAGTCCAGACAGTCAGATGTAATCAAGTTCTGTACCATAAGAAATCTGAGGTCTTGGAACTCCAACCGGGACACTCGTCACCAACCCATGGTTGGTTCCTCGTGTCCCCGATAGACCGTGTTATCTAGGCAAGCCTGAATGAAGATCTAGAATTTAACATCCTCGGTGCAAACCGTGCAAACCACCAAGCCTCCGTTGGCCCTTGTAATCGTGTCGGCCCTCTGCCCTCGTACATTCACCAGTCAGCCTGTGCCCGAGATCCGAATTTGCAATGTTTTCCCTCACTCAGGCTAAGCCCTTGCCTACTACGCTTGTACCGAACCATAAAATAACTCCGTATTCGGGTTTAGTCTGCCCTCAGAAATTGACCCACTGTACTCGTGCCTTGGCTAGTCTCCACATACTGAAAGGCCTGAATTTGAATACAAAATACCGTAAGAATTCTTGAGCTTGTGTGCTTTTAACTTTGAATAATTGAATTTATTCTGTATGCCCACCAGACTCGGAGCCGTCATATCTCCAAGCATTCCAGCCCTCGTGAAAATCTGGTCCGCCATCATGAACTCCAGGAATCATTAACCTTAAAACAGAAGCTTATGAAGGAGAGAGCGAACGTTAAATCACGGAAAACCTTGAAGAAACCTTGAAGTTGAAAGCCGGCCGGAAGAAGCCGTTGTTTGTCCGCGCGTGCCCAAAGCCTACGGATAACCTGATTGGCCAGTAGACCTTTCACGTGACCCTTGTCTTTTGTATAATAAGATAGAATTCCGGTGTTCCCACCACCGGAAGTGCGCATATACGCCTGCTTCCTCTTGAATCTCTAGACTGAAATTGTCACAGATCTCAAACCTCGCCTGATGCGCGCCATTTTCCAAATAATGCTACAGCATGCCCGCCATCGTGCTATCAAAGGGAAATCTCGGTGGTGCGTGGCGTCGTGCACGGAAATTCTATTTGATATTCCGCGCTCCCGCCACCGAAGGTACACGTCAGTGGAGTGGTTGAATTCATCACAAAATTATTGGTGTGCTCCGTTGACGGACCTTACATGTAATGAGAATTTAGGTTCGGATTTCTCAACAATGACTTCTGCTCCACTCGAATACTTGGCAGCCCCTGAACGTGAACTTTTCGTTTCTCAAATGACTTTATTGAGGGGCTTGCCCCCTCTATTTTTTTTGTTGGATCCCGATAATAGGATGGCTGTGCAATGCAAGTTTGGTCGTTGTTCGATAAGTGACCGTACCGCATACGGAACGGCTGTCGAGTAATTACGGCTGAACCCGTGCCGTGCCCGTCCCGTAAAGTTAAAATGCAAACGGTTGCCCGGCCCCGGCATGGTACGGCTTAAAAGCGGCGGTATAAAGGGCAGAAGCAAAAAAAAACCCTTGTAGAGCTTTACCGTACTGCACATTGATATTGTTCAGGTATTTGGTCCACGCCAGTACGGAACCTAGAATGGGTAAATTCAGCGGCCAAATTGGCTGCCAGGAGCTCGACGGAGGAAAAGTGGGTAATGCGATCGGCAAGATACGCCGTGTCATGGGCTTGATCCATGTTGATCCGTCGTCTTCTGTTATGTACGGAATCGACGCCGTATACGGCTTCATTTCCGGCTGCATTACGGGCCGTCAAACAAATTAGCCCATCAACCTTTTATGGTTCCCCTCAATGGCCTTCGTGCCATAGATCCACTCACCACGAATAGGAAGACGAGAAACGGGGTAATCACTTCCCAAAAAGGAAGCTGACATAATAAGACGACAGTAACCAACGGACCACGTCAGCTCGACGTCAGCAGCTACCTCAGTAAGTTGTAAGTCGGATTTTCGTTATTCACTGACAAGAGGATCCTCGTTTTCTTAAAGAGATGATTCCAGCCATCGAAAGCGTTTACTACAAGCCAGATGCCACTCGCTTGGGCGCGATGTTTGAGCTCTACGTGCCGGCCAAAATCCCCGACCTCCCCCCCTTGAAGGTAGTACGTGTCAAGGACCGAATCACGCCAAAGAAAGCTGCTGAGCAGCAATTGGAGCTGAACGCGATTTTGAGGTGTTCCTGGCCATCCACACTCCTCGACAGGGACGGACGGCGCGAAATGTCGCAACCTGAAGCTGTGCTCGCGAAGTGCTACGAGAACGACGCCCCATACCAAGCGCAGGTCTCTCCTTTCACGATCTCCCTCGAGACGCCGTTGGCCGCCGGCGCCCGCGAGGAGAGGCCTGCCCAGGTCTGGAAGGTGAATGCCACTGGCTCAAACACGCCACTCGTGGCGCGAATATACGACCCCCTTTATTTCGACACCGCCGTCCACGACCGCTTCCACATCATCGAACGCGCCGTGGCCAGCGAAAACGAGGCCTACACTCGCTTGAAAAAGTATCAAGGCACACTGGTACCGCGCTTTCACGGTGTCTTCGTTGCCGAGATTCCCTGCGTGCGCCCGCGTCACGTTTATGTGGTGCTGCTGGAGTACATCCCGGGTGTAGATCTGCAGGCAAAGATGCGCACGGCGGGGGGCGCCACATGCACTCAACACAAGGCAGGAATATTCAACGCAGTTGCCCGGGCGTCCTACGCGCTGTACCACAGCGGCGTCCGTCCAGACGATCTCATGGACAGAAATGTTTTGATGCAGGAACCGCCGGAATCGTCCTCCGAGGATTTCTGTGGCACGGATGGGTGCCCCTTTCGGAACATATTCCACGTCGACTTGGGAGACTCCCCGGCCGATGACCATCTTTATGCCCCGCGGCTGTTCATCATAGATCTGGAGCATGTCCGCTTCGAGACCTGGGATTACGATCTTGCGCTGTGCAGAAAGTGCATTGTGCGTTTTTGGGAAGCCTATACGGATTGGTTAGAGGACGTGGACATTCGCTCGTACTTCGGCATTGAATGATGTTGCTGGTCCTCTGAATAACACTTTCATTCTCAGCGGACATGTACAAGAGAACATGATGTGATTTAAACTACACAATGTGAGTGTCGGAAAGTCGCCTCAAATACTCAGCATGTTCAAAGCAGCCTTGCAAGACACAAACAACAACGCTATGGACTTGGCACGCGCGTCTCGGCTCGCTTACGATTCTTCAAAGGTTTCTCAAAACTAATTTACTCCAGTGCAATAAGCCCGCCACCCCGCCCCGCCCGTCTCTTATTCTACCCCTCGCACTCCGCCGCTCCGTCTCCGCCGACCGCGGTCCCTTCGGATCACGACACAGCTGACGCCCCTTGCACCGCAACCTCCACGCCCGACGCCTAACATCGTTCCCTGCGGTCCTCACCATGGCTACTTGCATCAGCAGCGCTATGCCCTCCTCCAGTAAATTCATCCATCCCCAGCTCTCGGTCATTGCCGTCCCAACTGTCCGCTCCATTTCTTTTCTCACTCATATGAAATCGCGCCCTTCCTCTCCCGAGTCAACACCACTCTCAACACCTTGTAAGACCTGCTGCGACCCAACTCGCGTGCCTTTCACCCTCCCCATTTTCGCCACGACTTGAAGAACAGACTATTTATAATCACTCCGCGGCCGACAACTGCCCACCCCCAGCTTGCGGATCCTTCCGTATGCTCCTTCCGTATGCTTGAAGGCTTCATTCGTCGACTGACTGTCATTTTCAGCGCGATTGTCGCCCTCCAACCCCCAATCGCTTCCATATCGAAGCGGCGGTGTCGACTCAGACCACTGTACTTCAAGTTGCTGCTGGATTGTTAGCTCTGGGGTGGCTCAAGGTGCGTAACAATATGTTTTTTACTGCTGGGCGTGCATTATTATTATTGACCAGATTTCAATTCGGCTTCAGTCGCGCGTGGCGCTAACCTTCAACAGACCTACCTAAGAGGGCTTCGAATTTCGGGACTACTGTCCCATTTTCCTGATGAGATGAAATTAAGTCGAAATCTGAGCTTTTGAAAGTCCCTAACATAACCGCGCGCCACCGCGCGCGTCGAGTTCATGTTTCCGAGAGTTCATGCATTCAAAACTGATGTTCTTCATTAGATCTTCTAGCCTCGACGTTATGGAAGCGAGCGCTCAACAGGAGACGTCTTGGGTAGCTGAAGGTGCGTAACGATCTTCATTGACCTTCTTACGCGCATTACTGATCCTGTGCTTTAGATTCCAATTCGGTGGAGAGCCCTACTAACTTCGTGGGTCTCAAATTCCGGGACCACAGATTCTCCGCGGTTCGTTTCCTTCCGTTCTAATCGACCGTCTATTCTGCCATCAGACTCTTGCGTGATGATACCACGCTCCAACCACGCTCCCACTACTCAAACGGTCGAATGTGGCGGGTAACCTGGTGCGTTCCAAGTTTACTTACCACATATGCTGTCTGTTCAAATTTTATAGCCGGGACTACGCCGAGCTCGCGATGCCGAGACTGCTGTTCAGTGGGACAAGGTGCGAGACTTGGGACCATTGACTAGGTTTCTCTCTCTCTGACCTGGCCCCGTGTATCTTGCATCGGTGGTAGTTGATTCGGACCCAGTCGGAAGGTATCTCAGTGCTCTCACAACTTCGATGTATCTACACATATAGCTAGTTCATTCGGTGCCCAAATGAACCACACATATAGCTAGGAAAAGCTGGGTTCCGCGCGCGTGTGCCGCGTCCCCGTTGAAAAGGCCCCTCTGTGCGCGGAACCTGGGCGCGGGTTCTCGGATAAGAGAGAGAGCCTACTCACAATTTACAAAAGGACAGGAAGATACCTGACGTTGCGGTAGTCTCCGTGCTTGTCTGGACTAACCTTGGGCATAATGTCGCAGGTGAAGTCGGTGGAAGAGTCGTGAAGCAGCAGCGACGTGACGAGACACGTTCAGGGCGGGAAAAGAAGTTCTTCCGCGAGCCCAAATACAGCCCGGGATCTGGTCGTGATGGTTGTCTGCGGATTCAAAGAGGAGATCAACTTGCCATTCTTGAGCAATTGCGGCGGGAATTCCGATAACGTACCCTCGAAGTCGGGCCCTGAGTTTCTCCCTGCGGGGTTACATCCCGGTGATCAAGAGAGGTCGGGGATAGCCAGCCTCGATGAAACTCCAGACACAACATGCCAGAAGGGATGGGAAACCGAGCAGAAGCCAGAACGAGGTGGGTAGGATGATGCAAACGGTGGTGCCGAATGTTGCCGAATCCTCGGGGTTCTCACAGCCGGTCATCGGACGTCAACCTTCGGGTTTTCGGCTTTCCTAAATTTCAACTTGAACAGCTTATCGATTATCGTGGATACCACGCTCAATGGATCATTCAAATCTAACTCCCAGATTAGAAGAAAATGCTGAAGAGCAAGGTATTTAAACAACATTGCGTGTGCGAACAGAATTTAGGATGTTTCGACAAGAATGAAACAGGATCATGATCAGTTATTCGTTGTAAATTCACCGCAAACAGACGTCACGGAGTGAGAGCTAATACATTGCGAGTAACGTGATATAAATGAACTGGACAGCTAAATTTCGTTACGACGGCAGAAGGCCAGCCGCGCGAATGGTGTGGTCGTCGCCAAAGGCCCCGCAGACCAAAGAAAGGCACCACATTATAATATAGTTCACGTTCGTGACCGCCGAAGTCACGCCAAATCTTGTACCGCCGAACAGAAGGAGGAAAGAATATTTTTAAAAGTACAGTTCCGGAATACAATGCAAGCTCAGACGACGGGAGTCGAACCCGGGTGTTCTGACTGCCTTCTGTCGGCGGGTAAATGGAGGGGGGCGTGTGCACCGCACACCACGTCCGAGGTCATAGAGAATGTCTGTGCTCAAGAATCTGAGGAAGAAGAATGATCAGCGGTGGAAAAGACCGGGCTTGGGAGAAGAGGAACGAGAATGGACGGCCTACATTTGAGGAGAGGCGGATCACATGGTATCCTATCTATAAGTGAAAAGGAAAGACATATATACATAGACTCTTTCCGAAAGCAGAGAGCAGGCGTGCACAATATAATGTACGCCTGGGTGTATCGCCTATAATGTGCACGACGATCCCTGTCAAGGAGTCCATCAGGGTGCTTACAGAGTAGCAGAAAGAACATAAGATAGAACAAAAAAAAAGCTACCCTCATCCCTATTCGGCAGCTGGGAATCGAACCCAGGTTATCTGCCTGCCGATAATGGCTCCGGACAATTGTGAGCAGGAGTGGTCTATCCACCGCATCCGAGTCCCTAGATGTGGTGAGCAAGAGATGGGTTTGAAAGGAAATTGAACGGCATTTGATGGACTCTATTGGGGCATCCTGGCTACAGAGAGCTGCAACAATAAGAGATAGAACCACTTTCCACTGCTATTCGGAAGCTGGGAATCGAACCCAGGGTACCTGCCTGCCGATAATCGCTCCGGACAATTGTGAGAATGGGGTATCCAAAAGAGGGGGGGAAGCAAGGGGGAAAATAAGATTCAATTCGATGGTTTATTCCAAGATGTAGGCCAGCTTTTATACTCTAGAGAACAATGGGAATATACAAGTACAAACAGACATGTTGAACAATGGAGAGGACCAAGTTTCAGACCAGCTGAGACGTGTCTCACAACACTGCTGTGCATCTCCATGCCAGCTTCCCGATACGTGTTACATCACGTATGTGAAACGCGTGTCGGCTTGCAATTATTCCAACAACAATTGCGAGCAGGGGTGGTCCATGCACCACGTCCGAGTCCTAGATCCGACGAGCAAGAGATTGCTTGTGATTAAAAAAGTCATAAGATCCCGGTCAAAAGGATATCAGCGAGGCGGTCGATAAGTCGGTGGAATTGAACAAACACTGGATGGGCTCCATCGGCGCATCCTGCCTACAGAGTAGCCGAAACAAGTGAAGAGAAAAAAAAAAAGCTGTCCACGCAACCCTATTCGGATGCCGGGGATCGAACCCCGGTTACCTGCTTGCCGATAGTCGCTCTGTCCACGAGCAGGCGTGGTCCATCTACCACATCCGAGTCCCTAGATCCGGCGAGCAAGAGATCAAGTAGAGGATGAACCCGAATATCTGTAAGAGAACGCGGAGGGACATGAGAGGGCGCCTGAGGAATGAAATTCAAGTCAGAATGAGAAACAATATACAGATATCGCGGCTCATATCCAATGAGCTCTCCCGAACTCGTGTCCATCGGACTGAAAGGGATAATACATGGAGAAGCTGGGATTTGAACCCAGCCTTGGAATTACGCGGGAGTGGGGATGCGTTCGCGCTCCCCGATCAGATCTAAACGAGTCTACGGGTGAGTAGAATACAGGTCGGTATGGGAATCACCCACCGCACGAAGAATTCAAGAATTCGGGAACTCCTTTCAAAACAGAAATGGGTGGCTGAAGGAAAGTTGATTCTAAATAGCTCTGCCTAATACAGTCATTCAGTAGTGTTGAAAAATAAAGAAAACACGTAATGTTCGCCTCAAATTCGACGCTGGGGGTCGACCCAGAGTAGACTATCTGCACATAGTTGAATTGCCAGAGAAACTTGCGATAGCTGGTAAGAGTGCGCCGCATACCACGTCCAAATTGCTGGTCCCGATGCGCGCTGAAGTAGGTAACATAATGTTTTGGTACAGTACTTGAGAAGACTCCCCGGAGCTAAAAGGAATAAAAACAAATATTATTAGATAGTTTCGTGTGGCTCCCGCCGACCCAGCAACCCGAACATGGAGAGAGGTGAGGCACCAATCACGAGGTACATCCAAAGATCCGAGGAGGGAGACTTGTTACAGGCAGGGCTTGAATGGGAAGAGAGGAGAACGAACAAGCGCACATATGGCTCTGCCGCGCAGCACATCAGTTATTTGATGTGAACATGGCTGGTCCCGAGGTGACTGTCAGATAGTGACCGGCTCATCTGCGGCCATCATCCGCGGCCATCTCTCGGCGATCTATATATATATGTTTTCGTTTTCGTTTCTTGTATATACTCGTCAGCCAGACACCCTCCCCCCCTACCCCATATGGTAATCTCTTATCTTCGGACCCCCTTGAGAAGAATGGATTGAGTGCATTTTTGCAGCATTCCGCAAGATCAAAGTCAGCGTTCGGATTTTATTTATGCTGATGCCTCCAGACTTTTACCGGGACCGACAAAAAGAAAGACTCATGGTGTCTCAGGGCTCGCGCCCGAATCGAACGGGCGCATCTAGTAAAGAATATTAGGTGCAAGGCGGGCCACCTCCACCGAGCCCGCATGCCTCACGTTCTGACTACTGTACCATTTCGACCGTAAGTTCAGGTGACGGGTGACGGGGGGTTGTGAACTGAACCTATTGGGTATAGGTGACGGTGACGGCGGGTTTTTGTGGCCCAAATAGGCTAAAAAATGCGAAATTTTCTTCCCCGGCAGTTGCCGGATTACCATAAATGGTAATTTTACCGTGATTGCCGAGGAATGAACATCGAAGAAAATGAACATGTGTGGTGACGGGTGACATACCGTGAACCTACGGTCGAAATGGTACAGTATATGTGTACGTGAGGAAGGAGCAAGATCTCAACAAGAAAGTGGTCATCTTGTCATCTTCACTTACTGAACCAACCCTCGGCTCCATCATGATTGCGTCGATCGAACTTCGGGGCGCCAGAACGTGTT
This sequence comes from Mycena galericulata, assembly GCA_029289565.1. Taxonomy (NCBI): domain Eukaryota; kingdom Fungi; phylum Basidiomycota; class Agaricomycetes; order Agaricales; family Mycenaceae; genus Mycena; species Mycena galericulata. Next base: position 215,679 of record JARKIA010000220.1, read on the forward strand.
TTCGGCGTCTACGACTTTCCCTTCAGTCATCTGATTTACGTACCGGTATTGAAACAAACCATCCTCAGTGAACAGCTACGTCCCAGCTCGCAATCTTCATCGATGTTCGAGTCCACTTAAAATCCGAAAGGCTGTGATAGAGATGCACAGGTCAGAGTTCAGTGGCGTTCAAGGCACTGAGAGAATAAGTCCACTGTAGCTAGTCGAGTCCACCAGGAGGACAGACGAAGACCAAATTCCTAGAAACGAGATGGAGCAGCAAGCTCGGCCCGTGGTATCCGAGCGGTCTAGACTCGGCATTTCCCGTGCCCTTCCTCCTTCCTCCCTCCTTCTGCCTCGATGACCCTGTCATGTTTCTCCCATGGTGGACTTTGGACTGCCATGCCTCAAACGCTGGCTCTTCTACAAGCGCGCGACACACATACTTGCCATTGTCATTGGCTCGGTAGTCTCTCTGGTCGAAAACTGGCAAAGATCTTCCTTGAAGTCTGCTTGTCGACTCCTCCACCTCTGGATGGATTGCTAGTCTCAAAGCTCCTGAAAATATTTAATAACGACTCTATGCGATGGTGAAGGTGTGTACCGTGTACATGACGCCCGAGAATGGAAGTATAATTACTTTCATGCTCAAATCTCAATCAATTGCATGCGTCGATTGAGGAAAGTAAACTCGGCTCTTTCCTTCACCACCCACCAGCGCTTCTAAATCTCTCTATCTACCTCTTCTCCCTCCATTTCCAGCCATGTTCCAATTCGCGGCATCCAGCGGCTCTACGATCTGGGTCAAATCCGAGGTCGACCAACGCCGACGCGACATGGACAGGTCATAGAATTCCGTATGTCGGCTCGCCTTGCTCAGGAACGCGTTTCACACTATATTCATTGTAATAATGTCCCCAACCCTGCCAAAATTTTGTATGAGGGCGACGCACAAGGTACACACAGCGAACATTCCATCTGTGCCGCCTACTGCCGATACCCGGTTTTTCAGCGCGCAATGCACGCCAGTCCTACATCGGTGAGTTCCTTCTCGGTTTGGACTGATACGGCGCCCACTTTGCTCTTCAACCCACCCCCCGAGCAACGGCTGTACACTCCCTTCGTCTGAGTCTCCTCACGGTTACATCCTCCAAATCTCATCAGCATTTCACACCCCCAGCCCTTTATATACCAGCGCCCCGGCCACCCTTATGCAAAAGGCGCCGCCGCGGGTGCGTCACTTTCTCCTCGCCGCTGATATTTCTGCTCATGATTTTTTCAGACGCTCCCCGCCACTCCCACCACCCCCGCTTCCGCCGCCGCCGAGCTACCCGGGTCGGAGGTATGTATGTAAATCTCACCCTACTTTGACTTCGGCTTGGTTTTATTATTCTCACCAGATTTCTTTTTCAGTGCTCTTGACCCCATCCCCAACCCCCCGCCTCGCGTAAGGCATGTGGATCCCTTCACTTCGATTTCTTTCAACTTCTCTTACAGCCCTCGTCCGCGTCCGCGCACGCCGACCCCCGCCGCTGCGTCCCCGAAGGTACGTGCATCCAACCTGCTTCAGCTTGGACTTCCTTTAATAACTCCGCTGTATTGCGCCGGGCTCTGACCAAACACATCAAGATCGTCGCATCCAAGAAAATGTATGTAATACTAGGGATCGCACACTCCGAGTTCACGCTCCTGACAAGCACTTGCACATCGACAGAAGCCGGCTCACGTCAGCCGTAATATTCAAGAGGCCTGAGCCGGTGATAGAGGAGAAGGCAGCACTCTCCGGGATGGTGAGGGCGAGAATTGGAAGCCGAGGAAGACAAAGGAGTCTTCTAGGAAGTCCTACCCTTGGATTCTAGATTGATACGCTGTCTGCTTCTCCGTCCTCTCTTCTTCAAGAGTCAAATTTCGATCTATTCTCTCATCTCGTTTATCTACATCTCAAACAGTATGTATAATGTGGCACTGAGTGCTATAAACACGACTTGGAGTGAGAGAACAGCCGGAAAAAGAATCGCTCCAAGACCCGAACACGATTATTGTGGCATGTCGGATGCGTCGTCTGAACACCCCTGATGCGGCCCTACCACAGTTACATTCAGTCCCACGCGAGAACTTTTACGACGGCTGTGAGATATACTTACCTCCTGGACCTAGTGCTAAATCCAGTTCCAATTCAAGTGGTGAATAATTTAACACATCGACGCACGATCTCGAAAGGCAATGCAACGCCGGGACGAGGTCAATCTGGTGAGTGCTGTGTCAATCTCACGACTGCCAGGAACGAGACGAGGAGGGTCTTGAGACCCGGCGGCGCGCAGTACGCCCTCACATCGTATAACGTCGCTAGACTGGGTATCATGAGAGGTCTGTTCGACTCAGACATACGATCCCTGTCAAAAGGATATCAGCGAGGCGGTCGATAAGTCGGTGGAATTGAACAAACACTGGATGGGCTCCATCGGCGCATCCTGCCTACAGAGTAGCCGAAATAAGTGAAGAGAGAAAAAAAAAAGCTCTCCACGCAACCCTATTCGGATGCCGGGGATCGAACCCAGGGTACCTGCCTGCCGATAATCGCTCTGTCCACGAGCAGGCGTGGTCCATCTACCACATCCGAGTTCCTAGATCCGGCGAGCAAGAGATCAAGTAGAGGATGAACTCGAATATCTGTAAGAGAACGCGGAGGGACATGAGAGGGCGCCTGAGGAATGAAATTCAAGTCAGAACGAGAAACGATATACAGATATCGCGGCTCGTACCCAATGAGCGTTCCTGAACTCACGCCCACGCCGGGATTTGAAACCAGCCTCGGAAATTACGCGAGAGTGGGGATGCGTTCGCGCTCCCCGATTAGATCAGACCGACTATGCGGGTGAGTAGAACGCAGGCTGGCATGGAAATCACCCACCGCACGTAGAGTTCGGGCATTCCTTGGCGAATGAAAGTCGGTGGTAATTAGCCCTGTCTTATCCCGTCATTCATTCATTAGTGTCGACAAGCGTCTAAAAAAAACGAAAACGCGCACTATTCGCCTCAAATCGGACGCTGGGACGCGAACCCACACTGTGGATTGCAGGAGAAATTGCGATAATAGGAGGAGGGCACCGTCCGAAGTATTGGTCAAGATGCGCGCCAGAGTGGATATTATAGTGGTTTTCTACCTACAACCAATGCAGCACTTGAGAAGATTCCCCGGAGTTGAAAGGAATAAAAGCGAATAAAAATTAGATCGTTTGGCACCGGGCACCGGTGACCGAAACACGGAAAGAACTAAGGCACCAATCACGAAGTACACCCAAAGATCTGAGGGGGAAGAGTTATTACAGGCAGGGCTTGGAGGGGAAGAGAGGAGAACGAACAAAGTGAATTGAGAAGGTGGCGATAAGGCGTCGGCGTGCCATCGTATCCTAGCAATGTAAAGTGCTCGCATTAGAGAAAATCTATCGCATGGAATTGAACCCGGATCGCCTGCAGAAAATTCCCGACCCACGCACCTGAGAGCCGAAGATGACTTGCGCATCACATTCAATTTCCTGTTGGAGTCTGTAAGACGAGACGTGTCAGCGGAAAGAAGCGTGGACAAAACCAGGCCAGAAACCGACTGACAGACAAGGTAGGTTTCCTCTAAACACGTCCGACGGAATATCAGTCAGAGTTTGGGGCGAAGAGGAAACCTGATTCGATTTTTTGGGGGTTTTGGATATTTTAGGATGGGAAACTCCCGTGCGCTAGAGCTGAAGTCAAAAAAGAGGAAAGAAACACGAATTTAGACGCTGGGGATCGAACCCAGCACCTGCGAACCATTGGGGGCACGTTGAAAGCAGGAGTGCGCTGTGCACTACGTCTGATGTGTAGGTACAGAATGGACGTCGGAATATCTAGGAAAATGATCAGCGTGGATGAAAGGCGAAACGAGGGAGGAGGAGGAAAATTGCAGAAATCGAAAACAGGAACTAGATACTATAGAATGGAAGTGGGATGGATGTTGCGATGAGAATCTGGACTTTGGTGAGACTCAGAGTTAGATGGGGACAAAGCTCGCGACGTACCGAACGACGAATACCTGGCGGGTTATTCGGGAGATCTTTGAAACATACAGCTAATTGAGTGCCCATTGCAGGAGGATACAGATCCGGAGTGCGTTTCACTGGAGCCGGATGGGAAGGAGAGGTTCGAAGATCCATAAAGATTTAAACAGCGACTTGAGAGAAGCTCCAGCCTGAGGTGGACAAAAAGACCGATAAAATAGCGTTATTGACCGGTCCGATTCAAGGCAGAGCCAATGCCGGAGTCCATTGTCAGCAGTTCACGATACCCCGACAGTTTGGTGACTCGGAATGAATACAAACGCACAGCGAGAAACCCAGGTACTCATAGTATATCTTCTGATGTATGCGAGGTACGAGAGTGAACTTCATGGAGATGGATCATAATGCCGTAGCTTCTCGTAGGGCGCTCGAAGAGGACAACGAGAATGTTCCGGCGGCACTAGCCGCCAACGCAGTAGACACGGTGAAACGGATTTGGAATGAAACTTGAATGAGACTTATTATCTGTGGAGAGGAAATGTGAGAAACCCACGAGAACAGAGTTCAGAGAGCACGCCGTTGAGAATCGAAGGCAAAGCAAGGATCGGATTACGGCATTGAAATTTCGCTTCGAACTGATCTTCCCACGACTCCCTTTTGCTTCCGGCGTTTGTCCTCGATTCGCGCAGAGTCCAGATGAAGAGAAGAGCGATCCATATCCCTGTACGTGGAGGTTATATTTCCTTGCATGTACAGAGATGACACTGAAATAAGTGCAACAGACCTTGCCAATTCGACGTGTCCTCGTAGCCAAGATTCAAGCCTCCCCGTGAAATTCCAGGTACTTCCAGCATAGACAGGACTGAGCTGAAATTGAACTGAACTTCAAGGCGCCGCACCGCGCCTTACTCCCTGCCCCTGCCTCTAGCCATCCCGATGAACCGCGACTTCCTCGACGGGGCGACGGGCGTGACTGGTAATCTTCTGCAGGAACTCAACCTCCGGCTCGAATCTGTGACTCAGGTGCGTACTGCGAGGCTCATGTCAGAGACTCACCCGCTCACATTCACTCAACGGCGCAGAGTGCGACGGAGAAAGGCGTCGCGGAAATCACCAAGCGTCTCATCCAGGAGCTCGCTCTCCTTCCCGCCCAGATCGCAGTCATTGCCCAGGTGCGTCGCCATTCGTTATGTACTCCTGCAGCACTTGCTGAGACTTGTGGGACACAGGACGCGCGTAAGTATGCCAAGACGGACGAGGGCGAGGGCGCGGGGATGGCGTGGGTCGTGAAGACGGCGTTGGAGGTGGCCCGGCGTGGGATCTCGCAGGAGCGAGTGGCGAGGAGGGCATGGCGCGGGTGCGTTGTCTTCAATCTCATTTCAAGCGCGAACTGACGCGTCGCAGGAGCTCGTCGCCCTGCAGGCCTCCCTGAACGAGTCCGAGGAGCGGTATCAGGCGCTTTTAACTGAGAACGAGATGCTGCGCGCGGACCTCGGGAAGGTGCGTCTTTCCCCGATGGGATGTTACCTCATTTGACTCGTTCGTACATTCAGAAAGATCTTGCGTTGGTGCGTTACACTCTTGCGTAATACCTCCCGCGCTTTCCTCAGCTGATTCTGTGCAGGAAACCCAAGCCCGCCTTGAAGAGCGGGAGGCGGAGGCAAAAAGGTGGGTCGAGGAAACCACGGCGGTATGTGTCTTTCTTTTCTTGCATACAACCCCTGACGGATTCTTGAAGGAATTGCTCCAAGCGCGTGTTGTCATGTACGAGGGCGGGGAGGAAAACGCGGCGCTCAAAATGGTGCGGTCGCGCCCCACTTCCCAATTCTCTGTGTTTTGAACTTACTTCGTCCAGGAACTCACTGCAGCCCGCGCGTGTATCGCGGATCGCGAGGCGCGTTTACTTCTGTCTATCCTCTGATTCCCTACCCATATTACCTAACGTTCGTTTTCAGCAAAGCCATGTCCGCGCGCAGCGCAAGATAGAGGACGCGTACAAGGTCTGTCGTGCTTGCATCAAGTAACGGGATCACTGGCTCATATAGCACCAGGATATCAACGAGGCGCACGTTGCCCTCGGAGTGGAGAATAAGGAGAAGTTGCGGCGCGTACGTCCTTTCTTTCTTTTTTTTTTTGAATTCGTCCTCACTTCGCACATGATATCATCCAGGCGCGCGCGGAGTTGCTAAAGATGCGTGCGTAGGCGGTGGACCAGGGCGTGGACCAGGACGCGGTACATTTAATTAATCCCACCTTACCATCCTCCTAATTGCGAACACCGCTGATTCTGATTTATATTTTGTTATATTCGTCACATTCCAGGCCCACCGACACCTCTGCGCAGCGCGTCTCGCGATCGCGGGCGCACACGCGGTTCGTCCTTCCTCCCTTCGACGTGTATTAAGTAGTAGTAATGACGAGCCAACGCGGGTGCAGATGGTAAACAAGCTCGGCGCGCGGCGCAAGATCGCGGTGATGGCGAGACGGCGCGTGCGCACGGAGCACGCGGCGCTGCAATCCGTACGCCCGTTTCACGTCATTGTTATTATTACAACCCCGACGATGCGAGCTGAATTTCCGTACCTCCTTCCGTAGACGTGCCGCGAGCTCCGTGCGCAGATCAAGTTGTTGAACCGGAAGTCGGCGGGGGCGGCCCAGGTGGAGTTTGACGTGAGTATCGTTGGAGTCAGGGAAGTTTTATTTGAGCAGAATGACTGACTGCCCACCATGCAAGGCTGCTCTGACGAAGCTGAAGCTGAAGTATGATGAGCGGGCGAAGAAGGGACGGCGCACTGTTGAGGGTGTGCGTACGTTCCATGCGATTTTTCTGTGTGTGAAGCTTGATCGTTCTCTTGGTGCGCAGAAGTTAGCGGAGCTGGAAGCGGCGAAGGAGAATAGTGTGGGCGGCGAGGGTATTGGACACGGGAAACGTAAACGCAGTGGCGATTCAGACGCAGACGCAGACGCGGAGGGAGATGGTGCGACGGTGGGTGGGAAGCGTCGCAAGTGACAGAACTGCAGGTTGGGAAGGATTAGGAATTTGCACATAGACGTGAGATGATAGATTGGCATTCAATGTATGATTGTGAGTGACTCCTCGCTAATAACGCGGTCGAGACAGCCAGCGGAGTAATAGACGGGAGATGCCTTTGGGCTGTAGGGAATATTTGGGGGTGCGAGCCAAGTCGCGGCATCGGTTCTGAGACATACAATGCCCAGTATGCTTTGTACGTGGAGGTTCTCGGAAAAATACGTGCGCCATGTTGAAGCGGCCTCTGCGACTCAAACAAGGGGGTGAACCGAAACCGAGCACATCGCAAGACACATAAATGGTTGGGAGATTTACATGTAATTTAACCGCGCATCGTTGATACTATACACCAGGATTCCGATAAAAGTGCGTCAGTGGGCCACTCCCCAGTTGAACGTAATCTGCGCTGTAACATAATCTACCCGATGGATACGCGCCGAGCGTTAATGAGCAACGTTGGTTCCAGGGATGTACGCGCCGTTTTCTGAGAAGCCGTACTTGGAGCCGAATCCCAGCCCGTTAGGCATTCCAAGTCGGAATTGATTTTCAGCGCTTTCAATAAGGACAGGAATCGCGCCAATGATCTGAGCTCCGAGCTGAACAGGACAACAAGTTCGGTGGGGAAAAATAATCGATATCGAATTCACGACCCGCCCCGAATCAATCGGGGAATGTGAAGAATCGAAACCCATCCCGCGGCCGAGGGATGATCAGTACGAAATTTGAAAAGGCGGGCTGAGATTGAAAGTAAGTTGGATCCGGAGGGACAAAAAGGTATATTTGATTCCACTGTATAGCCCAGTCCCGAGTCGAACGGGAAAATCCGCAGTCTGGTACTGAAATTCGATGGACGTGGTGCGGATGTGTGCTGAGCCCGTTCTTTGTGTCCAGAGTATGTAGGACGCATTCCCCGCCCGCGTCGATCATTCGGGATACGGAGTTCATCAATGGATGCGAGGCACATTACGAATGACCCAGCCGCGAGTTGAACGGGAAAAGTGCGTCAAGCGCTGGGCGCCACTGAGCCGATCCATGACCCATGACCTAGAACTTGGGTTCCAGGATATGCCGATGATGTGAGTGGGCAATAATCAAGCCGGAAAGATGTTAAAAGATCGGTACTACCGTAGGTAGTGCCCGTAGTCGAACGGGCGGAGGTTTGATATGTCCGACATCATGGGAAGATGCTGGCGGGACGCCACACAGGCGCCCTGTCTTACCTGAAAGCTCACATGTGTATGCATTCCGAGGAGGCAAGTCTGCCCAGAAAGTAAGGGAAAAACGGGACAGAGTCACGTACGACGCAACTGTCTCCAAGCTAGATTCAGACAGAGGGGATGCGAAGCACGAGATAATAGGCCTTAGCACGCTGCGCTTGAATGAGAGTGGCTATGGGCTTGTGAATGAGCCGCATTACTCACCGGCGGCATGCAGAATGTCTAGTGACTTGGGCGCCACCCGCAACGCTATATCGATTAGATCTGCAGTCTATATCGGAGGATAACTCACATAATATGGTAGTCGTTGTGTGTTTCCAGTGAGCTCGCGGTCGAGCCAGGAATCAAGATATCCACTGAATATGGGTGTCACTTCTCAGCAAGATCCGCTCAACTTGACAAGCTACAATACTCCCCGTGGCCGACTGACCGTGAATTCATTGTCGCTGCTACTGGTACATGCAGTCTCGGAGAGAGCTTCCGAACCGAACTTCCGGACTCCCCGCTGCGGATTCGTCTCTGTACAATCTTGGAGCTAGCAGTCTAGCACCTCTGTCTTGGAAATTCCGATCCGCTTCCGTCTGTGCGGATCTAAAAATCGGCCCCGACTCGTTGAATTTATTCCTTCCGGTGCGTATGCCTGGGTGGCTCCCATGGTTCACATTTACTGAGGCACAATGCAAAAATTGGTCTGATTAGCTCACCCCGCTGATGCGTTGTGCGTGTTCCTTCTATTCTCATCCGGCCGCTTGAATATCTTTCGCTAGCATTGGCATTATAAAGTTCGCATCTTGAGATACTCTTCATCTACTTCCCTTCATGCCATATAAGTAACCCACTCTTAAGGAGTACCCAATGCCGGTATGTACAGTACGACATGCCAGCCGCATCGCCCCCTTTTCCGTTCGACTCGGGACTGGGACATAGTCTGCGAGGTTGATTTTTCTTCATCACATATCACTTCGCGACGTGCCAGCCGCATAGCCCCTTTTTCCGTTCGACCCGGGACTGGATCATGGTCTGCGAGGTTAATTTTTCTTCATCACATATCACTTCGCTCACTTCCGGAATTCAGGTGTTCAATTGCATGGGGTCCTTTTCTGGTTTCCTACTCGCTCAGTTTCGACTTTGATCTCTTCCTCTCGCCTCGAAAGGCCTTCACGAAAATACAAGCCCATAGCGGACCTTCGCATCGCATCTGTGAGGTCAGAAACCCCCGTTCGACTTGGTGTTGGGCAATTAGTGTTCATTATACTCCGCGTTTATTTGGATCACCGCAGGAATGCATGGTACGTTAATGTATTTCCTTCTCTCTCTTTGTCCCTACGGCTTTGGTCGCTGCGATGTAAATAACCGAGTCTCGCCATCCTCCTTTCACCGCCAACTGAAACATCTCGCATCCTGCTTGGATGCAGCTCAAATAAAACCTGATGGCAGACGTCAGCAGCTGCTACCTATAAGACGGTAACAACCGCGTAGAATATTCCCGTTCGACTCGGGGTCGGGTCGTAACTGCTCGCCCATTGTTTTTTCTCGCCCTCGTTAAGTGCGTGTTCAGTTTTGAAGTCACTCGAGTCTGGCATCACCTTCTGCACTAGGCCTTCGAATTTTCCTCGAGGCTTTGCTCCGATACGTAGTCGTCCCTGTGGACCGCAGGACCGATTCCCTCACCTGCTCCGCCGTCGCCGTTGCCGATGTGAATTTGTTTGAGTAAATCCAGCCCTTCATCCAGTGCGTTCATTGTTTTGAGCCGTATTTCATTCTCCGCATCCGTTGTTTGGCATGATCTCTTGCAGAACAATTCAAAAACACGCCGAAGATCTGGCTTTGTCCCATTAGCATCACTCATATATCGCGATTAAAAAAGTGGACCGCTAGAGCAGCAGTGCGTGACCGAAAACACAGGAGACTATGTATCTGATCCTAAGCTATATGTGTGGTTCATTCGGGTACCCAAATAAACTAGCTATATGGGTAGAAATTTCGGCTGGCAGGGCGAGAAATTACTTAGGTAATAAAACACAGAAATTACTTAGGTAATCAACAGCCCAGCGACGTGTTTGGCACGAGCATGATCAGTGAGAATTGATCCCTGTGTACCTTACATGATAACGTTGTAAACACAAGGTATTGACCCACATTTGATGCTCATATGGACCTGGGAGATATTTTGCAATTCATGGAGGCAGCCGTGTCAATATCTGGCTCCAAAAAAAGTACATACAATTTTTTCTTCTGGCGGTCGGCCAGACACCGCCCCCCTACCCCATATGGCAATCTCTTATCCTTGGTCCCCCTTGCAGGTTACACTTTTGCGAGTGAATCCACGCAAACATTTATAGAGAAGGACTACAGTTACAGTAGGAGCTCTTGCCAAACAATATTGGTGGTACGGGTAGATAAATCGTCCTCAGACTTCAAGATCAACACATTAGTGGAGTCAGGGACTCAGCTCATTGCCGAGTAAAGCTGTCCATGTGAAAAGACTGGTCGTCGGAGGTCAAGGCCCAATTTCTGCACCGTGAGGCCCTGACAGCCATTGAACGTGGTAGCGTAGCATAACGCCAGTGGGATCTGTTTGCGTTGTACGATGAAATTGAACCCATGTGGCTGAAAATGCACAATAATACGCGGTAGATGAAGTCGTATCTGCGTATTTATTTTAGTTAAATCAAAATACAGCATGGGAGCGCAATTACGGGATCAACGACTTTCCCTGCGACAGTGCAGGGAATTGTTTCAATTTCCACGGTGTGTCGGAGAAGGCTGCGCACGATGACTCGCGTATTTTTTGTAAGACCGCGGGAAGCGTCGAAATTGCGAGTAAGCCGACAAATGGCACCAACTTTGAGAACCAATTTGTGAGGGGGAATGCCGGGCTCTGAGCGAGTTCAGGAATTCCGGATCCGCAAAGACTCCCGATTCATTTGAACCTTTGTCGTCATCGTCCACAAAGTCTTTACTGAGATAGACATGCGCTTCTCCTGGAACAGCTCCAAGGATAGCTGTGTTAAATTAGTCGACGAATGCGTTAAAGGGGCTGAGTATCGCTCGAGAAATACAAATCCCGGGATCTGCGACCACACTGGGAGGGAATACGAAGTTGATTAGTGCCAGTGCAGAGTGGGTGTGTCGCAGAGCGCCAAGATAAACCGAGTCATTATGATAATCATCCCCAATCGCATCCAAGAATGCAGAGAATGCTGGGTCTCCGCGCTGCCGTATTGATGCCTCGAGTTTTATTATTTCGAAGTGTTGGAAAACAGCCTGAGTTCGTACAGATGCTTTACATATTGCAGTTCTTCCGCCAAATCGTACAACAGGTGCCACCTGAAAAAAATCAACACTTGAGCCCGAGGTTAGATAAGTAAATATACCTGACGAAAGTCTCCAATTGTGATCAACATACGTCCTCCCCAAACATGATTGTGCAACCAGTGAGACTCCGCGTCAGGCGATCCGCACAATCAAAGGCTTTAAAGTGCATTCCACCAATTTCATCAATAACATGACATTTCGCGGCCTGCAGTAACTTCGCGCGATCACTATGGGGGTCAACCGAAGACTTGAGATGAGGATTATATTCATCGACTGGGATGCCATATAAATAGTGTGTTGTCCGCCCACCGGGATAGCTTTTCGCAGCGAACGCAGAGGATGCGGAGAGCAAAATAATTTGATTGGCCTTTCGCAGCGCTCCAATGATGGGATAAAGAACATAAACACGCATGCGCATCATCATCGTGCTAAACACCTCGCAGCACATCGAAGACAGGCGCTTCGTCCACGCCACACACACACTCCATCTCTCCATGGAGCCACCTCCTCGTCCTTGCGCGTAGGCACACCTGCTCTCGTCAGGGGCAGCAGGGAAGGAAGACATGGTCCTTGCCGCCACCAGCAGACAGCGGTCATGCGTCTCCACACGCTCCGCGCCCACCATGCACGCAAGCACATCTACGCCGTAGCCCCCCGCCACGACACGGCGAGTCTCTGTCCACCGCCACTCGCCCACCACAAAAAACCATCCAAAAAAGGGTGGAAGCGCTACTCACCCGCAAAAGCATCTGAGGCAAGAACGGACTGGCTGAGGCTGGCACACGGGGTGCACGGGGAAGGCATCTGGTTAGATCGTAAGAAAGGTGGAAGGGTACAGACACGCGAGGGGAGAAGTACAAGAATGGCGGGCTGTATGCGCCGGGGGAGGGCAGGGAGCGAAGTCAACGACGCGAGGGATATGGACAGACTAGGAGTACGGCGTAATGGGGATGAAGATGGAGGGAGGATAGGCCTGTGGGCGGATGGTGAAGACGCGCGGGAAAAGTTACGAGGAGGGACGGGAAGCAAAGGGAATATCAAGGGCATGGGGAGGAAGACGAGGTGGAGGGTGTCGGTACTGCGCAGAAAGGGCGGCAGAGGGTAACGAGATGAATGCGCTGAACATGGGGGATGGAAATTGAGGTGGGGGAAGGATACGCCAGCGGGCAGAGCGAGATTGGAGGAGTAGAAAGAAGAGAGAAGAATTAACCCACCTTCCTCCCTCGTCCACATCCATGCCCGCGTTCTCCTCCGCATCCCTTGTACACTGTACTCCACCGACTCGCGCCTGATTCAGCGGCCGTCCGCTTGGTCGCGGGGCGCTTGCCCGTCAGGCGCCTGCTGCTCTGCCGCGCCGCGGTGACATGGGAGGGAGACTGAGTGGGGGCGCGGGCTGCAGAGGGCGGTGCGGTTGCACATCGTATCCAGCGTCGAGCTCCTCAGAATGTGGTGCAGTATAGCATGCTGCGCGCTTCTTGTCGCGTCCACCAAGGAAGCCCAACTTGCACACAGGCCAATACAGGAGCTTGGCCACTTAGCCAAGAACTATCCTCCACACGGGGAAGACTCCCTTCCATAGCCTGTGCGCAAGTTTGGGAGGGCTTCTCAAGGGCTTGGCTTGGTCAAGAGCAAGCGTGGGTTGATCAACAAAACGCGCTTCGCGATCACGTGCTATCCCGCACAGCCGAATGATCCGACGACTGTCATTTCTGATGTATCACTCACTCTCGTAGATTTCTTCTCTCGCAGGGTTTATTCAAATCTTGCTGCATTGATTCCGACAGTCGCTCAATCCTACGTTCATCATTTAATTCCTCTGAGTTATCAATATTCAATTTCTGTCCCCGAACCAAGTTCTACATTCGTTCTAGCTGAGCCCACCTAAACTCGATTATTCATTCCTTGCTTTGTGTATCGTTCATTCCGGAATCCACGATTCTCTTTTATTTTGTTTCTTTCCTACGCCGCGGTATTCACTGGGAATTTCTTGCAGGCCATGATTTCGACAATATAAGACTCAACTGAGGACACCACAGATTCTCGCGTTCCTGATAATGTGCGGCGTCCGAGTTCCACCAATGCCACCGTTGGTTCACTTTGATTCACATATGTACAGTGTACAGACCAATTTTATGGCACCGGCAATTGCCAACCGTCAGCTTACAGCCGTGCCAAACCTCAGCGAAACTACCCATGTTTTGGGTTGGTTGCCAAAATTGAAATGCCGCGAGATTGTGGGTCGGAGGAGCTACACATTGAGTGAGGATGTTCGCAATGTACCGTCCATGCAACATCAAGGGCGCCTGTGGGAAGATAATCAAAATCGTGGATTTCCGGGGACGAATTAAGGAGGTGGCCTTGTTTTCTGCAGGGGTCCACCTCATTTCCGGGGGGAATGACATTCGAGCTGAAAATCCTAGGCCTACTTCGCCACTACGAATATAAGCACACTAGATGACCACCTGGATGGTTTTGATATTTTGAGGCAGGAAAGATGCGGCACGGAGAAAACTGCAGTTCTTCGGCCAAAGGTGAAGATTCTAGGACACACCATCGTCATATTTATGGACGGGCTCACATAAAATCGACCCGCTGCTGAGTTGGAAGATCCCCGAACAGTTGGCTGCGTAGTTTTGTCCGCACCTGAAAGAACTTTGGCCACGTAATTCGAATATCGATATTGGAGGTCTTGATCCATTGACAGGGAAGAAAATACCACACACCAGGACAACAACGGAGATGAAGAACGAACCGGGATTGTGCGACGGACAGTATTTCCAGCCCGCTTTGGCTAGCTTGAAGTTGAATTCAAACGGAACGTGTATGATCGCTCCCGGCGGGTCGATGTAGTTTTGAATACTGAGGATCAACAACAAACGAGTGCGAAGGGAACGGAGCTTGGTGACGATACTTCTGATCTAATTATGAGCAGTGTATGCTTTATGGACGTTGGTGAGGTAGAGTGTGAGTCCTCTCAGCGACGGCAGATCCTGTTGCCTACCTGTGCTACCGCTTCCGATACTGGTCGTTCCCGCTTCGCTCAAGATTTTCAAAATTCACCAACGGTAACCCATAGTGGGGCAATTGAGGAAAAATCCGTCATTCCGAGGTTCATTTGGCCGGAAACGGCATTTGCCGGCCGAGGCTTTTCCTCTCGGCAAAACGGTGCGGCGATAAGTGGCAGTGTTGGTCTCGGAACGGCGGGGTTGCCGTATTTGAAGACCATGAGATAAGTTCTCACGCTCAAAAACTGTAACTTAACACGAATCAATCGAATATTTGAGGTCAGTATCAGAATCGGCGGTCATATCCAAGCGGACAAATACATGTCGCTGACCGGAGAATCTTGAAGGAATCGGCACAGCAGAAAAGAGCGGTGACCACGCGGCGGGGATTCTGGACGCGTATTCAACGAGGCGGCGCGCCGTAGCGCGCGAGGTCATAGATATGGTCGAGGGGATGACGGAGCTGGAGAAGGGCGGTGCGGGTTGGGGGCCGTATATACGCGTTGCGGCGCTGAGGCTGTTGTTCTCGGTGCCGTTCGTGAATGGTATCATCGCGTGGCAGATTAGCGGGCTGGGGCATGCGAAAAAGAAGTGATGTGACTCGTCGGTTTCTCCACTGTAGCGACTGATGGCTCTATATTAACAGAAGTGGGCTATGTGCTGCCCGACTCCTCAGTAAGGCGCACATAAAATAAACCATCTATTGCACGCGACTCGTGCGAGCCTGTAAACAGAAGATTAAATTAGCATCTCTATTGCTTCTCCCGAGCCAGCCTTCTCCACGAAATGCGCGACTCTGAGTAATGAGAAGTACAGGATGTAACATAATACATTCCAATGCCAGATTATGAACTCCCTTGATTTGGAATGAAACGAAGTGTTAAGTCAAGCACACCATGGTGTACAATTATGAAAACGACATCGAGTCTCACGCCAAGCAATATGGGTTATGGAGACTCAAGTCAGTCAGTATTGCGGGATGAGAGCCTATATCCCGGAGGCGCATCCTCCATCTCCCCCGCAATCTGCTCCCCCCCCTCATTGGCATGGAAGCGCGTGGCAACGCGCCTCAGCTCTTCCATCTCTCCTGAATCTGGCGTGCCTGCCGCCGCAACGCCTTTTCCGCAATCTCGCCGTCAGTATGAGTCACGCCGCTCCCAAAACCTACGGAGTCTCGCGGCTCGAACGGCGAGACGACAACCGCCTCGGGGTCGACGAGAAACTGCGAGTCGCGCCGGTCCCGCTGGAGTCGGCGGCGTCGGAGAACGGTGCCGGTGATAATGAGGAGCGTGAGGAGGCTGAACCCGCCCGCAATCCCGCCGACGAGAGCCTCGACCCGCCTGTGGCTCGCGGCATCGTCTTTTATTGCGGCACTGGAGGAAGGACGAGTGGGAGATTTTGATCGCGGAGATGTAGTGGAAAAACTTACGCCTGGGACGTGGGCGAGCTGCAAGATACTCAGGATCCTCTGTTGATGCGATTGATGAATGAAAGTACATAGATATGGATAGCATTGGTGTGCTGAATGGAGTGCTATACCAGCGAATCAGCACGGCGTAGCACGAATATGTGAAGAGTCCAATGTACCTCGAGGACGAGAGAAGATACGATGAACCATTCCTTGTGTAAAAATATTTGTTATTCGATCACTTACATAGGGAGGGACGACTGATATTTTGGGAACGTACGAATTACTGGGAGACGGGAGTACACTGTTATCCGAGCTGGGAGGGGTTGATATTAAGGTCGATGAAGGCGCCGGAAGTATAACGACCGTGACGTCGGGCGAGGTGGGTACTGTGGGGCAAGCCAGTGCACCGTCACATACCCCGTTGAGAGTAGTTGTTTTGAGGACAGAGCCTGTCCCGGTGCTAGGAAATGTTATCCTACGCTGCTAGTAGAATGAGTGGACTGACGAACCTCGTACTCGTTGGCCTGAAGTCGAATTAGCTAATAGATAAATTGTGAAGGCGATGAAGAGACGTATAGCTGTACCTGTCCTATACCTATGGGTCTGACGACTTTAGGCAATATTTCAGCATTCAGATATAAGTACAAAACTTCGGAATCTCACCTGCGGAGACCGGAGAACAGAGGACAAAAAAATGCTAAGATTGCGAGCGTGCGTGTACAGCTATACAATATACCAGTATGAGATGCAGTGCGTTTTTAGTCCCGAAATTATTACCCCATGGCCCTCTGAAAATAAAGCAAGGACGGGTCAGCGTCGATTGAGGAGAAGGGAAAGCAATGTGCGGGGGGAGAAAGAAGAAGAACGGAGGTCGCTATGGGTTTCGTAGATATTACCTATCCCAGTCTTGTAAGACGCCGATATTTTTTGATGGGGGCTGGAGATCCAAGGCAGACAGCAGTCTCCATAGAACCCGAATCCACACTCCGCGCTAGAGAAAAAATGGATCGATGCCATCGAGGCGGGCTCTACAAATCGGGTTCATCACGGCGATGTATATTAGTTAGCTTTGGGAAGAGTACTCCGTTGTAGCGGTAGGATAGTGAACAGCGGAACGGTAGGGCTTGAAAACACAGTAGAGAGAAGGATCAAGTTGAACTCCGTATAAAAAAGGTCGCGAGGCACTGGGAGTGCAGTTACGCCAATGCCCTACTAGACCGAAAATCAAGTCGAAAGTAAACGCTGGCAGAGGCGAAAATTGGAGTGGTAAATGCGCGCAGGAGGTGGCCATGGAAAGTGGAGTCGAAAGGCGGAAAATCGGGTCCAAAAGGTGATAAATAGATAGGGGTACGGGCGAGATGGTGGTCTACTGAAGTACTGTGATACTGGGACGGGGGCTGGGCGCATACCATCTTCCATGCCGCAGCATTCTATGTTGCTGTTGAAGTTGAGTTTCCTGGAATGTTTGTGGGCGGTCCAAGGCGGGATAAAGAGTTGATGAAGACTCAGAGTCAGAAGAGAGTGCCAGATCAGATCATCACGCCACGTGTTGTTTGGCGGTAGCCCTCGAGGCAATCAAACTATCGTCTCCGTTCCTCTTTTCTCCACTTCTTCGCTTCAGGATTCATCCTCTCTAATCGCGTCTCCGGGATGAGGATAACTTGTTACCCCTCACTGGCTGCCTGCTCTCGACCGAGGGAAAATGAAATCAACAATCCTCTCTGTAAACTCAGGATCTCCCGGCGAGACCTCCTTTTCAATCTCTGGGTGTCTCATTATTTGGAACCTTCTTGCTCCTTGGCCCTCTTTAGTGGGCGAACCATATGACCACAGGTCTTATTCATCTTTGGCTGAATTCGATGTGCCCCGGCAATCTCTCTGTCAAATCACCAGTCTGTGTTCTTTAATTCTGTGTTGGATTGCCGATACAAGCTGAGCCGTTGTGGTCTTGCATGAAAAATTTGCGATTCTACCTAGGGCCTCATGAATCTTAATCGATATTTTTTTCCGTATCCCGCATGGTAATTGGTCTGCTTTGCCTTGGCGCAACCAGCTATGCGACTCTCCGGACTCCCGAAAATTCGAAGTTCTCTGATTCCAGGCCACTCAACAGTGGATACCGTTCCTGAGGATGTATTATCATATCTCCAAGCTTCGATTGTGTGTACATAGTTGGGTGCAGAAGTTCCTCATTCGATTTGACGTTGATTTTTTCGTGGTAGGAGTAGTCATGTTTCTTGCCTTTTCTACACGAAGCTCTCCGCTCTCAAGTGTTCTTTCCTACAATAACCTCAATGTGTACAGGCCATCTCTCCGTAGGTTACCACGCCGAATGAATCTTTCTAGCCGACCTTCCTGCGAGGCAGAATTCTTGCTAATTTGAGGCGTCTGCCTGGATTGACATTCTCGAATCTCTTGACCAACGCTTGGAAAGCCCAGATGCTCGAACGAATTCTATTGGTTTCTTGACTAGAAGCAATACATCCTCTCCGCAACGTGTCGGGCGGCATACGGCGCGAATTTGAGACGCAACGCCGCACGATTCTTAGCTGTCATCCTATTGAGCCTACCTACCTTCCTGCTGTGCGCTCTCATGGGGAATGGATAGAGTTCACACGAATTGAATGTCCTTCCAGTGCACATTCAGTATATATCCACTTACCGAAAAGTCTTCCTACTTACCCACCAGCCGCTCCAACTGGCCGTTTGCGGCTTGCTATTATCTGCGACTGCTTAGTGGGCCACCATGGTCTTTTTGACTTCGAGCCCAACCACAAAATGGGGTGAATACTGACGTGTGAGGTCTAGAACCAAGATATCTATCCTGTTAGTGCGTTGGCATAGTTTCCGCGAATTTACACGATGGTCTCTCGGCCTGCGGAATTTTTTGTTCCGGTGGTTTCCTAAAACGGTAAAAACAGCTTAGTGGGCCACCTCCTCACACCGTTCATTCGGATTGATATCGGCCGCCTTCATGTATTAAAAATGATTAAAGACATCCAATCCAATATTCTATACAATAACAGAGCACCTCCGAGGCATATGAGCACCTTAAATATTTCCCTTTAAGCCAAGGAAAAGGGGGGAAATCGCTGTGTGTACAGAATGGCATGCTCTGCAAAGCACAGAGTTGATTGGGGGACCAAAATTGTATACGAACCAATATATAACATAAATTCACATACATACTTCAATAACAGCTGACCTCTAGTGTGTAATAACCACTCCAAAAAAGTTCAAACATCCGCGCGAACGAAATTCGGGAGTTTTGGGATGTATCCATCGGTGACCACCAAGAATGACAGGTAGAAATCCAGGATTCCGTTTTTGGAGAGGTGTGGGCATCTCAAGTGCAGCCCCAATGTCCAGGTCCCGTAGCATATACGGTTGACCCAGCATAGAGAGGTTAACAGTCTGTCACTCAAGCTCAAATCAAGGTCTTTTTGAGGCTCAGCAAGGCGAGAGGAGAATTGCTTTGTTTCCGGGATAGTCGCAGTTAATTCCCCAGCATCCAGGGATGAGAACGAGCCCCTGACCTTGTGAATCGATCAGGTATTGGTTGAGAAACAAGCGGACCAAGATTTCGGACACAAGGAATGATGTTCACACGCCGTCATCCCGATCAAAAACCCGGCATAGCTTTTGATCGCCGCCACCACTTTCCTCCAAATTTGATGTATGCCGTCCTCATACATTGTATTCCATCCTACAAGTACTAAATCCTAAGTCTATGCATCCCACGGGCTTATATTATGCAAGTGGCCCACTAACTAGTGTGGCCCAGTAAGGGGTCGCAGATAATATGTCAAGTAAATTCGGAAATATTATTTAAACCTCGATCCCACTTTTGTTCTTCAAAGAGGTCTTTATTTTTATTTATTTTCTAGCCCGATGCGTTTCCAGCGATCTCTCGATCCAACTCTGATGTCTTCTCATTGGACCCGCACTGCATCTCAATGACTACGAGGACCTGGCTCAGTCGCATATAAATTAGGCATCTGCACTTTCTTTGTCTTCACGCCAAAATACGTCCGATCTACTGCAACAGCGACACAAGTGGCGCGCGAAAATGTGTGGCGTCGATAGCCATGACCAGTCTAATCGAGTCGTGCTGGGCAAGATTTCCAAGGAGCAGGCGGGCAGATCCCAAGACACGGACATCGACCTCGTCAAGAAGCTCCCGGGAGTGATCAAGTGCGTTTGGATTAAGAACCTCGCGAGCTCCCTGAGCCGATGCGGGCCTAGTGTCAGCCAGAGCATGGGTTGCAACATTCCGTTGAACGAATAGGTCCCCGAAATTAGCCTTCCTTCGCAATACATATGTAGAGCTCGAGGCGTCGGATTGGCATAAATAGAACGCGGAGGTCCCAACAACGCCAGACGACGTCGCAATACATTTAAGGTAACAAGGTTGTTCGCTATTTTTCGTGCGATCCAACATGTCACACCTACGGCGTATTTTGGGACTCCAAGAAACGAGTTACCTGGTTCAAAAAATTGGCCTTAATCGCGCTGACCGCATTCCTGCCCTGAACTTATCTGGGCTAAAATGCAGATGACTCGTTCTTGGATACCAACATACTCGGAGCTGAACGACGACGTTATGGACGACGATAAAAAGAGTAATCACGGACGATAAAAGACGGATCAGCTCGGGGCACAGATCATTCTCAACAACCGTGTTTATCAACGCTCCGTGACGAACGATCGTTCGCGCGCAGAATTTGGTGGTGGATTGCAGAATAATGCGCGCAGACAATCATAGTAGTTCCGATATTCGCAATAAATTCCGCCGGGAAACAGGACATGCGCCTACCCTTCGGATCTAGAGGACTTCTCACTCAAGTGGCACAGAGCAACAACCTTGTTTGCCCTCGCAAGGTATCTGTAGCTGCAATTCTATGAATCTTGTCGGATGCTTAGTTATATCGTGCCCGACGTACGTGAGATATGTGGTCAGCGTTT
This sequence comes from Mycena galericulata, assembly GCA_029289565.1. Lineage (NCBI taxonomy): Eukaryota > Fungi > Basidiomycota > Agaricomycetes > Agaricales > Mycenaceae > Mycena > Mycena galericulata. Next base: position 236,636 of record JARKIA010000220.1, read on the forward strand.
CCAGCTTATTTTAGGAGAGGTTTAGTGAGAGTATGTAGGTTTCGGGAGGATTGCGATCTGACCACCAGCTGAGGAAGGCGGATGACACTTATGCCTATGCCATGGCTCCGTGGTCGACGGTCGTGTACATACTTGAATTGAGCCATGAATATGAACACGGTTCCATCAGTCCAACATCAGTCACCGATGAATCAGTACTGATTCGTTGACCAGGAGAAATTACAACACTGCAGACCTCGTGTGAGGTTGAAGCACACAAGAAGAGTTGCACAAGAGTCAGAACAGTAATTTCACTGGGATCACCATGTACCTCGAAATTCGGAGCTTCGGGTCAGAATAATTGGCTGAACCTTTAGGTTTAGCTACTTACGTGTGGGAGCATATCGATTGGGGTCACTTTTTGACAATAAGTACAAGCATATTTTAGTCATGACAAATTAGTCATTGCACAAAAAGAGATAGAGAAAGCAAAGAAAACAGAATTGAAATTGACAGTGTCCGAATAGGTCTTTTGCACCTCTCTGGTCACCAAAAATTCTAACTGTCTACAATGCCATTTCCTCTCTTGTGAGCAAAGAGGTTGAGGTTGGATTTTATGGTTAGTCATATCTGCTTTATGTTCGGGTCCGTATCCGTTCGGACTCGGAATCCGTCGGCCAAAAGTCACTCTGCCGGAATTAAGCCGTACCAGGCCACGGCGCACATCAACGGCTTGATCAACTTGGCAGAGTATTTCTCGACGCGTGCTCTCGATGTTCTGTAGATTCAAATAGGAAAAGGATCTTTGAATTTACAGATTTTTGGATAATTCTCCTCAACAGCCCCTCATATTAACTCCGTGACAGAATTGGTGCTACTTGCATACAAAGGCGGTAATGTAGAGCATTTCTAGAGGTCGGATATACAACTCGGCACGTTCCGAAAGGGGACCCAGCTGAGCAATCTATTATGCTGAGTCTTATCCCTGCATCCAGTCCAGATTTAGCCTCAAGGATTCTAAATCAGATACTCAAACACAGACCAAGGCATGCCGAGCTCGCCGGATGCGTGCCAATACTGGTCGGAGGCCGTCAGCACCTCTCCCAGTATACCTACCTCTTTATTGTAAGGGATGATAGAGGGCCAAATGCTATATCATAATATTCAATTGGTATTGAAGCAGTCAAGGTCAGTAGAAATTACATCTGAATCTGTCCATGAGTCATTTGGCTGTCGGGCAAATTGGCAAGGTGCCAGGCAAGGTGCCCAGCAAGGTCAGTGCCCAGAATGCTGGAAGCAGTTGTCACAAAAAATAGCAGGTGCATTTGAAAGATGGTCAAAGTTCAGGAGATAAAATTTCAAGCTGTGATATGAGAGCCATACCATCAAGTGGTCCTCTGGACAGGCTTATAAGACTGCCAGTATGGCGGGCTGTCCTCCAGGCCATTCACTTGTGACAAACTTTATAAATAGGGGATAGTTGGATAGAATAATTGATCCAACAACCCAGGTTGTTTTCAACAAGGGGAGTTGTTACACAGAATTATCCCAGATTTTGAGAGACAAAAATTTAAGACCCCCATGTTTGATAAAGATTTTGTGTCATGCACATCATATCTCGATCTAAGTGTCTGTCTATCTGAGCCAATTTGGCTTCAAATAATTTATTCATACAAGGTTCAGCCTCCGCCTCGAAGAGGCCTAATCCATGTTATAGTGCATGTATAATCAAGTTGTATTCCCAATGGCGCTCAGTATCTCGGCAGCGCCTCGAAGGTCGATGTTTCACGCAGGAGCCATTGTATACTTGAAAACTATCGGCTCGACCTCGTTGGTGCATGTCAAGGTAGATGGCCGACGACAGGAAAAAACAAAGAAAAAACTTGAAAAAATCCGATCGATAACTTGAGCGGATTATCCGGGCGATGGCGAGGCCCTTTACTTTGGCTGACATACATTGACCAGCTGAGAGCCCCAGGAGACTTGAAAATATGACCACCGTCGTCTGCGTTCCGGTGTTGTCCGCATTCAAGAATCGACGCCAAGCTGTAAGTACGGACTTGGTTTGCGCTTTGAGGATAGTTGTAGGACCCTTAGTTGCCTACTGTACACCTGGATGAGCGATTGAAAATTCTGGGAACTGGGAGAACCTATGCGTACGCAAGAGCTTAGAGGGCGTGGAGAACGAGGTTTGGTTTGTCAAATTTTGGCTGGAAGCCGAATACAGCCGCGGCTAAGCCGCTGGTGGAGCCGGCTTGAGCCGTAGCCAAGCCAATGGAGCCGCCGTGTGAACGGCTGGCTAGGCTCGGCTTATTGTTGGCTCGGCTCCAACGGCTAGCCGAGCCGAGCCGCGGCAGCACTAACTCTTTCCTTCGGCAGCCGGCCCGTTTTCCTTCCACAAACCTGCACATTGCACTTGCGGTTTCAACGCAGATACTTGTCTTGTGAAGGTTACGATTGAAAGCTGTATCAATGAATCCCTCGAGGTAATTCTTTCTTCTTCTTCAAGTTCCCTTCACTCCACTAGCTTGAAGTCTCCGGCAAGTTGCCCTTCCAGAGTCTCCCCGCAAATTTTATTTCCAAAGTCTATCTACGCAAACTCTCGTCTCCTTTGAATCTGACCGGCTATGGCAACTGTCTTGTATCCCCCTCGCGCGTCTACATCTTCTTTCGCAAAATTGATACGTATTCACATCTGTATATCTTTCTACTTTGAACTGCCTTGTGCCGCAGAGTATGTAATATATTCTGTTACCGACCTGTATTAGGGCTTACTCGATGCGTTCTACCTCGTCTTATCCTTCCAACTTTGAACTGACTATCCTCTTCTTGCGTTTCAGACTCTGTGATGTAATTAGTCTTCCACGAGCTTAGACGTGAGATTAAATTGTGAGTAATGCGATTGGATTGCTAGGTGTGTACTTCGATTTCGCGTTCTTACACTTGTATCTACTCATTCTCGGCGCCTAACCGGCCTTCCATAAGGAAAGTTTGAATCTGAGCTAAGTACTAGCCTTTACTGACATTGAATTGAGCTCGAGAATTCGGGGTGCAAAATTATTGACTGTGTTGTGACTCAAGGGATATGCCCCTACTCTATTCACACCAAGAATTCAACGTGTACTAATTCGAGTCTTATCTAGTTGACCTTAAACTCATTTCGGGTCCCTAGTGAACCCTTGACTTCACCCCTCCCTGGTCTTCACAGACTCGATTAGATGCCGAGACTATCCTTAACTCGGACCGACCAGGGTGCTGGTTGAATTGAATATAAGGTATGTCGACTTCAACTCTCCCTCACTTCATCAAGTACTGACTTTCATTTTCCCGTTCCGACCCTTATATTCACCTCACGAGGTATGCCCGTGCCCTATTTACTGCCACTTGTACTAACTCAAGCCTCTGCTACTGTAGCTGAACTTGAACACTATCAAGATTCTTCGGGTTTCACCAAGCTTCATCAGGTATGTCCCTGGTACAGTATACATATCCTCGCCTTCGACACCTTCTCCCTTTCACAGATATATATATTCGTGTCTCGACGTCGGGACTGTGCCCGCTGCTCCACGAGGTAAACTCTAGTCGCGTTGCTTCATTAGGTATTTATTGACTGATTCGAGTTCCAGCTACCTGTGTCAAGGTGAAGTGCATGATGTTCATCAAGTCTGTTTGCTTTATACAGTATTGACGCGACTTCACCCCCTTCACGGATGTTCGTGACTCCACGCCGAGACTATTAAACTGAGATCAACGACCGCGGGTACCGGTTCAATTCCCATTTCGAGCAAGGTGTGTCGGGTGCGTACTTGGTATCTGCTGTCCGCTTCTCTGATTAACCCGTACTGGTCTCTTCAACTTCTAGATGAACCTCGGTATGCCTCCTCATATCCTCGACTTTGATTTTATCTCACTATTGGTGAATAGGTTCCCGTCGTGCCACAAAGGTAAATTCAATTTCAATCAGGTATGGCGACTACTACACCTTCTTCTATCATTGCCTCTTTTTCTTGCAGCCTGTGACTCCGGGTGAATTTCACCCCATCTCATTTCCGTGTATCGCCCTTACTCCACTCCAAATTGCATTCTCGCACCTTCAAAGGCCGAGACATCAGGTTCATCCCATTCACATTATCTAATGCTGTACTGACTTGCGTTGTTTAGGACCTTCGTTCGACCCCCGAGACCATCGTCTCGGTGCGACTGAATACTTCCTTGTCGGTACATCTTGTTTAAATGCCTTCTCGTCCGCCTCGATTCAAAGTTGGACTATATTTTTCCGCCGAGACTATGTTTGGAGGCTACCGGCTGACCAATGGGCTTCTATCAGGGTAATCTATCAGAGTCTAACTGGACGAGTATACTGTACTATCAAATTCCGTGCGACTCGACGGTGGGGCGTGAGGTTCCGAGTCAGTGAGAGTGAGTTTTCTTCCTTTTTCTAAGGTAAACACTCTCTTTGATGCCCTCACTTGAATGTATCAGATTTCGATATTCCTGGTACACGCCGAGACAAGGCATAAGGTTAGTCCTCGTGGTTATTTTCGTTCCATACTGACCTAATTTATTTGGAACGATCCCTTTCCACGAGACTGGGTTCAGCGTACGCCGATGGTTCGGTTTGGTTTGCTTCATGTACTAACCCAAGGCTCTAGGTTTTGCTTCTCCAGGTTGAAACTATCCTGGGGCGCAAAACCACTTCAACTCCGAGTCAGCCCTCTGGTTCCTTTGTAAGCCATCTTTTTGTCGACTCTGTCATGATCAAGATAGAGAGTCAATCTGTGAATTTCAGTTTAGCGAGCACAGTCCGGCCTAAGGTGGGTTTTATTTATTCATTGCACCCTTTCTGTCCACTCGCTGCGTCCCGAGCACAGCACGGGAATCCTGACAAATTCATGTGCACGTCAACGTTGAACATGGAATTCAACCATTATTTCCCCGGCTGTTACTCCCACTCTCAAGCTCAGATTGGAGGCATATGTATGTTACATGGTGATACATATGGCGGGCCGCGGTAGGGAGGTCTATACAGGAGATATATACGTTATGGTGTGAGTGTATGTATGGTGCGACAAATTATACGGGGACATGGATAGATGAAGTTTGTACCGGTAATTGAGGCCGACAGCAAGTATGTGGAGTGCGAGGATTTGGATAATTTGTACGGACGGTGGATGCTGGATGACGATGATGACGATGAGGAGATAGAAATGAATGCGAAGATGCAAGTATGTACGAGAAGAGCGAAGAAGCAAAAACAATGATGCAAAGGGATACAGCAAGAGATTATGAAAGCGACGAAAGATAATGCACAAGATCGTGGGTGACTCCTGATGAGGAAAATGAGGAGAGGAAAACACCGCTATTGGACTAGGGCAGGCTCGCCCGTCGTTGAATACCGCCCGTAGCCTGCGAAGTACTGCGGATGGAAGCGCGGCTGGGGCTGTGTCTGGCAGATGTACGGCTGGGGTGCCTCCCACTCCCGCTCCTCCTCGACCTCGACGTTCGCGGGCGCACCAGCGTACGCGAGATACCCCTCCTGCTGCGACGTATGTACATGTACGTACTGCGGGTAGCTGTCGCGCCGCGCGGCAGGGTAGCTCTCGCCCCCGCTCCCGCCGTGCCCGTGGACGTGGACGTGGGAGTGGCCATGACTGGCGCGCCGCAAGGAGGGAAAGTCGGTGAGCATGGGCTGCGGGCTCCAGGGCTTTTGCATGTGCCCGTGCACCTCATGCGGGGCGGGGGCGTACGGGTGGCATTGCATCCCGAGGACGGGCGCTGTCTCGAGGGGCGTATACTGCACCTGCCCCTGCGCGTGGGCGGGCGCGAGCAGGTTCCCGTGCGCATCGTACGCGGCGTACGCCCCGCTGGCCGCCATACCGATGTTTCCCATCTCGCGCTGCGCGGCGTAGTGCTCCGCAACGTACGCCGGCACGTGAAAGGACGTATACGGCGTCTGCGGCGAATGGTGCGAAGAGGTCGGTGGGCTGTGCGAGTCCGGGCCTAGAGCCGGCTCCGTCGTAGTGTAGGCCTGCTGCTGCTGCTGCTGGACATGCGCATGGGCGGCGATGTTCGCGATAGAGTGCCGCGTCGCGAGCCCACGCGACACGGGGAAAGCTGCGGGGGTTTGCGACGAGTTGTGATGGAGTAGGTGCGTGTAAGGCCCCAATGCGCATACGGTGCTATGCGGCTGGGGGGCGTGGGGCATGCGCTGCTGATGCTGCTGCTCGTAACCGAGGTAGCCCTCCGCGGACACGAGCGGTGAGTTCGATGTAGATGTCAACGAGGCATACGACACAACGGGCGACAGGGCGGGGCTCGTGGCGGCAGACTGGGCGTACTGCGATTGAGTCATCACGGGCGACTGGTGCACCGAGACCGCGCTGCAGCTGCCGTAGGAGTCCGACACGGGGGAGACACCACCACTTTGCTGCGACTGCTGTGATGGCCAATACATTTCCGGTGAAGAGGACGCAGACACCGACACCGACACTGCCGTGTTGATCTGCGGCAGCTCGCGATGATGCATTGGCACGGCGGCAAGGTAGGCTTTGACGAGCGGCGGCGGCGAGTTGGGCGGCGACTCGACGAGGACGCCGCGCGCAAAGTAGTACAAGCGGGAATCCTCCAGTGCTGGGGGTTCTATTGGTGGAGAGTCCTCCCGGTGGTACATCTCCTCCGTGGAGACGGAGGCAGAGGGAGAGGCGGCTGGGGGGCTCGGCGCCCGTGTGCTTTTGCTTCGAAGAACGGAGCGACCTGACTTGCGCCGCGACCCGGGGGAAAGGTGAATGCGGTAGCTGCATACAAAATAGTCAGGAATTTGTGAGTCAATAGTAATGTAAGGACAGTCTCACTGTTGCTGGAGGTTGTCCTGCCGCGAGCATTTTGTCTCGCAGCCCGGAAACGGGCACTTGTGGTTGCGCTCTCCAGTGTGCACACGGGTGTGGCGAGCAAGGTGGCCAGTGGTGCTGAATCCGCGCTCGCAAACGGAGCAAATGTGGTGTTTTCTGGTAGTGGACCGTGCCTTACGTTTTGTCGCCCCTGTCGCAGGGGAAACGGACGACGACATCTGAGAGAATCAACGAGAGTCAAACCTGGTCCGTGGTGGATGGATGGAATAAGTAGTGGAGGGAAGAGGAAGGTCTTGAGACGCCGAGTTTATGAAATAAAAGGACATGATGTGTACATGTTGCGGCGATCGATCTAGATCTACGACTGGGATCAATTCTCTGTAGAATGATCTTTGATGGCCGAGCTCCCGGGTCAATAGACACACATACCCTTTGTAAATTGAGTTATTCGAAGCGCCAACGGTAATCCACTGTTACAAGTTGCTTCACGGTCTGGAAATATCCCCGGCAGTGCAGCGATTTTTTTCTGTTCACTCTTTTGTACAACTGAGCAAACGGTAACTGAGCCTTGAAAGTACGCTATTTTACCTGCTCACGGTCAAATTGCATAATCTAATGCGAAGTGCAAATCTCTTTATGTAAACATAAGTAGCACCACTCACACACCACACATGCCGTGACGACTACAGCGCTTTGCAATCAATTTCTCGATCAATCTTGGCTGTTTCGTACTGACGCCCCGGTCAAATTAAAGTATGGCGCGACTGTGATTGTCGGGATGGCCAACTGCATGCAGGAATTTCACCAGCAGGCTGCAGACAAAAGACGCAGAGAAATGAAAAATGAAAAGTGGCGCCACCTGTTGGAAGACGTTAAAGATTGGATGAACATCATTATTGATTGGATCGTACAGCGTGGAAGAGATAACGAGAGCCATGGGAAACGAAACACGAAACAGAAGTCGAAGTCTCTTATGGGGAAATCATTGGTTCCGGCCGCCAGTTGTCCGAAACGCCGTGAATGCGAATACTCAAGGGGGAATCAACTTTCAAAAATCGGACACAGGGTGGTTATGAGGAAGTGGCAATCGATTTTCGATTTTCTCATATTTTTCCGATTTTTTTCTACTCACATTGACGTAGACGAAAATTGGGCATTCCGAGGCATTCATTTTGCTGGAAATGGCCTTAGATTGCCGAGGCTTTCTCTGCTTGGTGGGTTTAGTTTTAATCAGTCTCCCGACCGATTTGCCATTAGCCTCGGAATCGCGGGGTTGCCGAAATGAAGGCCTCATTTTCCAGAAAACGATCCAAAAAGTCGAATTCATGCCAAAGTTTGACAGAAATCCACATTCCACTGTAACCCACATTCCTAATTTTAGGCCGAAAAATCCCTTTAAACCAGAAACGGAATGTGGACCCACATTCTCGGATGAGAAAGAAGTAGGAGAGCGAGCTCCTGGATGAGATTTTTGGTGATTTCTGCCACGCCTTTCTCCGTCGCGCTCTGCGCCGACGAGCGAATGGGTCTCTGTCATCTGACACGAGCCTCGGAGTAAGCACCTGAGTCAGAGATTCGAGCCGGAGGTTGAGTTCCTGCAGCAGGCTGTCTGTCATGTCCGTCGCTCCGTCGAGAAAATCGCGATTCATTGGGATAGGGAGCAAGGCGCAGTGCGGCGCGACGGGTATAACATGTACATGCAATGTACATGACGCCACCTCGATCAAGGAGCAGTTGAACTAAAACTTGAAGCCACTTCAGCTCAGTCCCATCTATGCTGAAAGAGAATCCACCCGGAGTTTCGCGGAGATACTTGAATCTTGGCTACGAGGACGCGTCGAATTGGCAAAGGTCTGTTCCATTTATTCCAGTGTCATCGTCATCTCAGTATATCCAAGGAAATAGAACCTCCGCATACATGGATATGGACGGCCCTTCTCTTCATCTGGACTCCGCGGGACGAACAAGAATCGAGGACAGACACCGGAAGCAAGAGGGAGTCGTGGGAAGATCAGATCCAAGCGAAGTTTTGCCGTAATCCGATCCTTCATGCTCTCAGCGCTCCCATTCTCCGCTTTCGATTCTCAACGGCTTACTCTCTGAACTTTGTTCTTATGGTTCCTCGGATTTCCCTTCCACAGTAACTTGGTTTCATTCTATTTCACCGTATTTTAAATCTACTGTGGTTGGTGCTGCCAGCAAAGTCTTGCTTTCCTCTTCGAGCTCGCAAAGAGTACCCTACGACAACAATATGGAAACTATGGCATTATAATCAATCTCCATCAAGTGCACTCCCGCTCCTAGTACCTTGTTCCTCGCTGTAGGTCTGGATTCATTCCGAGTCATTAAATTTTCGGGGTATCGTGGACTGGCTCTGCCTTGAATCGGGCCGGTCAATAACACCGTTTTATCCGTCTTTTTGTCCACCGGGAGTCGCTGTTTGAATCTAGATGGATATATGAACCTCCCGTTCCGGTCCGGCTTCATCGAAAATCAAACTCTCAACGCACTCCGGATTTCTTCTTACCTTCGTGAGCCCTCAGCTAGTTATGTTTCAGACATCTCCCGAATATTCCGCCAGGTATTCATCGTTCGGGTACTTCGTGAGCTTTGTCCCCATCTAATGTCGAGATTCTCATCGCAACATCCATCCTACGTATATCCATACTATCTCGCTCCCGCTTCTAATTCCCGGATTTTCTTCCCCCTCCCTCCTCCCCCGTTTCGCCTTTCATCCACGCTGATGACTCTTACAGATATTCCGACGTCCATCTTTGCCAACACATCAGACGTAGTGCACGGCGCACTCCTGCTTTCAACGTGCCCCAAATTGTTCGCAGGTGCTGGGTTCGATCCCCACCGTCTAAATTCATACTTGATGCGCACTTTTTGAGTTCAGCTCTAACGCACGGGAGTTTCCCGTCCTAAGATATCCAAAACCCCGAACAAATCGAGTAAGGTTGCCTCTTCGCCCAACCATCTGACTGATATTCCGCTGGGCGTGTTTAGAATAGACTACCTTCAGTCAGCCACTTCTGGACACGTATCAAACAGGAAATCAAACGCGGTGCACAGGTCATCTTCGGCCTGTTCTCAGGTGCGTAGGACGCGAATTTTCTGAAGGCGATCCAGGCTTACTGTAATTCCACGCGACAGATTCCCTGTCCTGTGAGTCTTTTACTTTGTTCGTTCTCCTCTCTTCCCGTTCAAGCCCCGCCTGTAATAACTCATCCTCCTCAGGTCTTCGTGTGCACCTCGTGATTGGTGCCTCAGCTCTCTCCATGTTTCGATTCCCAGGTAGGCGGCCCGATACGAAACCACTCAATAATATTTGTTGGCTGTTATTCCTTTTAGCTCTGGGGGTTCTTCGCAAGCGCTGCATCGGTAGTAAGTAGCAAAACACTAGTGCCAACTCCGGCGCGCATCTTGACCAATGACTCGGACGTGGTGTTGAGCTCACTTTACTAGCTATCTCATGTTTCTCTGGCAATCCAGCTATGTCCAGCTGGTTCGACCTCCAGAGTCGGATCGGAGGCGAACAGTGCACGTTTTCGTTTTTTTTTTGAGGCTGTTCAACACGTATGAATGACAGTATCAGGCAGGGCTAATTACCATCAATTTCAAATCATTCGGCCACCCATTTCATTCGCCAGGGAATGCCCGAACTCTAAACATAAGGCTCATAAATTTGGGTGCCCAAATGAACCATGAATGTAGCTAGAGCACGAACACCCTTAGACTGGCAAGAAGGCGAACGACAGGCGCGAATGTGCGGTATAATCAAGAACGGAAATCCAAATAGAAAATCCAGAGAGCAAGATGCCAAATGGCGCCGGCGAATTGCTAGCCACATTCGAATCCAGCACAGGATTAAGGCTTGTAATTTATGCAAAACATCAAGGTGATAAAACCGCGCCAGGTTGCAGGGTAGCACACTACGTGAAGGGTATGTACGTTTGCTTTATTTATATAGTTAACCGTCACTGATTGTTTCCTAATTCCCCCCAGATGCTTCTTCCACACGAGATTGCATAGGCTCTTTCTTCGCGATGGGCGAGACTGAAATAAACATTCGTTTGATCGGTCCAGCGAAAACGACATCGCGCACCTGGTAGAACGATTCGCGTACCCCTGATTTGTTGCTCCCCCGAACTTTGCGCTGGCTGTAACCTTCGGAACGTATCCGGCCGGCGCGAGGTTACGTGAATCTTCAGATTTGACGAGTCGCAGCTAAAGAACTCGATGATTCTCACCGTGCGCGACCTGTCAGCTCATCTCAGCCTAAATGCAGCATGTGCGTCGGTTTATTTGTCCGTCAAGTTTCACGCATCCATCTCAATGTTTTTCACAGGTTTCGATACCCGTGTGCCGATGTTTTCTTCGCAAGAACTGGGACAATATCGATTTTGGCACGTCCCTGCCTTTCCCGTATCTCAATTCTCCGGGGCCTCTTCTGTGCATGCGCTGCTCCGCTTCGCTCTGGCTTCGATTCACTTCCCAGCGAGTCTACGAATCTTGCTCACTCTTAAGCCAGCCCAACAAAAGGATCTTAGTCGACCGATGACCTGGCTCTCCTGTGGCTTGTTCTCACTCTGCGCATCGGCACGTTGGCCATCACCGCCTCCCCAGAAAAATCGAAATCAGGGTAAGCATGGAAAGAAAATGATACACCTGAAATAATGCTTAAAGAACACGGCATAGCATATTGAATACTTTTAGAGCATTAGATTAAAATGTTGAGAAATATATCGGCCGACGTCCGAGCGGCTCCGGTAGATAATTTGTGGGAAAGCGGTACTGAAATTCTGTGGAATGAATTGTGAGTGAGTGAGTTGAGTGGGGGGACTAAGACTGCAAGCCGCACCCCCATGCCTAATCACTGGATTTTCCCGGTTGCTCTGTTCCTCTGCTTCCTCCTCTTCAATTTCAATATCAAATGGTGCTTTTCCTCCAATCATTGGCACACGTCCCGCAGGGTCTGGAATATAGGGTCTGGGAGTCCACATCCCGCCTCCAGTAGCTTTGCAGACCGCACTACTAACTTTGAGTGGGTACGCATCCAGGGCACCAAAGCTCCGGACTGGGGTGATTCTCCGCCGCGCAGCATACACAGCGTGAAGTTTCAAAGTATAAACAAGAGGGTATAGTGTATCCGATTCGGAGAACCGGTGTGAGATGAGATCAACACCTTTGTTGCAGCAGTCATCGCAGACGCGTACAATGGACACGCGGGAAGCTCGGGACTTGAACATAGTGAAGAGAGTGCTGTGTGTCGACGCTTTCTCTAGTAGCGGGGCAGTACGCGAGCTGCATTCATGGCAGAAAATGCCTCCACATCTGCGACAGTGCTACAGAAGAGTAAGCAAAGGGAGTAACTAAGATGGAATGTAACGTGCATGTCGTCGCTTAAAAAGAGTGAATCTTGCACTACAGATCTCGCAGTAGTTAGTTTCTTGGTCATTCTAGTCCACGTCAAAGATGTGGTCTGGGCTGTCGAACGACGTCCAACAGCTACTAACCTTCCAAAGTTCCCGAGACAACAGGGCCACAGAAGGGATGCCGATAACAGACCCATATGGTGAGGGAGAGGGACTTGTGGGAGTCAAGAACTCAAGAGAGGCTACTAGAGAAGAGAAATGTGATACACAGAAATCCATCGATGTTGGTTGGATCACAAAGCAGGCGAACAAACTTGTTCAAACACCAGTCCCGGCCCGGCGGGCTGTGAGTAAAATCCGGATGGTGCGGACCGGCTGCCACCGGTGATGAAACAAACTGCCTCCTTTTTGCTTCCTCCTTGCACCCTTGTCAGTGATACAACTGTGATACACGGTCGTCCTCAACTTCAAACAAAATTCCTGCGTGCTGGACAACCGTGGAATATCCAATTCATTGCTCCAGTGTACAAGTTTGCATTTTTTCCCTGCATGCGCAACGCCGGAACACCAACGACGAGAGCTTTGGCTCGTGTACCAGAAAGGTTTCGTTTCACATCAATGGCGAGTCTTGCTATGGTGTAAATATCTAATTTAGTACTTCAAGGACTCCGACCCTTCTGATTCCTCTCGCCCTTCCCCATTTTTGAGAGCTACATCGACGTCAGGCTCCCGCTTTGGTGTACCGGCCACCAGTCGATTATCGCATTGGGCGTTCCCGGTTGTCCGGCCTTATTCACTGTACCACTCACGGCCGCACATATATCGTAAACCCCCCGCCATCGCGCCACCGCCGCCACCCTGCGTGCATCCACAGAGAATCTGGCACTGTACTATGTCAGTAACAATCGCGCGGCCGTCTCTTGGGTTGAGCTACTCGGTCAGGTTTGCAAGGCAGAGTCAGTGCATCGTCATACACTATGATACACAATCATAAGGGTGTATACGGCTGCAGGTGTACTTGTGCTTTGATGGGCACAATTCCCTTTTTCAGTAGTGATGAGAACTCCGGGCAATGCCGCGTGACTCTGTCCATCATGACAAGCCATAGATCAGCCGACGACCCCGAGCAACGTCAGCAACGTCCCGCGGAGCCGCCCTCCACCTCCCCGCCCTCCCGACGCTGTCTCCGACGTCATTGCATGGTGTGTTTATACCGCTTTAACGCTACTTATCTGCAATATATGGATAATACATTCCTACGTACAGCCCGTTCGAAAATCAACGAGCTGAAGCAAGAGCTGAAGCATGAGAACAGATGAGAACGCGAAGCCAGAAAAGGCAACATCATTGATCAAGGCGATCACCTGTCTTTCCACGACCCTGGTTTATCGTTAATACGCGATCGGAGACCGTCGCCGAACTCCGTTCAGACCACTGGGTCTTGAAATTTGTGCGAGCTTGGTGCGAACTCTGCTTTGATTTCGACGCCCCAGTCCTCCGTTCCAATTCGGCCCAACCTATAACCTAGGATCCTTCTTTTCCCTTGTCTCCCGTTACGGTGTTCCTGGGCCAAGATTTGGTTAAGAAATTCCAAATTGACAAACTTTGGTGATCCATCATCATATCATCCACCTGGAAGTAGATAGCGATTTACGCGGAAGTACCCCCACAAGAATTATTTTGTGATACTCGCGCGCTAGTCGGCGTCTGGGATTCTGGAGCTGGAAGAAGCGATCAAATTCTCTTGGGCGACGTACGACAGCTTGAATTACGGAAAATATCAATACCAAACAACCCGCCCCTTGGGGCTGCCTCCCTTCCAGTACAACGACGACTTGCTGGGTGTCAACGAAGAGACTCTCACCGCTGAGTATGGCTTTTTTGGCTTCCGGAATACTGGTGTGCGTGGTCTTCGCCGCAATCTCAATCTAACTGTTTCTGATCCTTTTTCTTCAGTGTGCTGCTCGCATCCTCGTGGGTCAATATGGGACTGTACACCCTCGAGTTAGTTCTATGTGCCCAATATTTCCGGCGCCCATCTCGGCCCTGGGTGTACAAGACCGGTGTCGGTATTCTGATCTTCTTCGACACCGTTTGTACCCTGGCCATATGCTTTGACGTTGCCCTGGACGTCGCGGGTAGCTCGGTGAAGAACGTGCGCCTTCTTCTGGCACCACTTGCGACGCAAATCTTTGCGACGTACGTTTCCTCGGTCATATCTCAACTGTTCTTGACCAATATGTTGTATACATTGTGGGGTCCCTACATTAGCATCCCTGGCATGGTCTCACTGATTTTAGGACGCGTGGCAAGTTTGTGGGCGGGGCGCTGCTAATCCTGATTTTCGTTCACGTGAGCCTATGCATTTGATTTGGTTCCCCGTAAACCGACAAAACAACAGCTCGGGTGTTCATGGGGGTCCGCTATCACTACAATTCAGACTGAGCATGAAAAGGGAATCCCCTTTACCTTGAGCGTGTATGTGTTTACCAATTCCTTACATTCATAAACCTAACATTGTTTGCTCCCTTCCAGAGTTGGCGCAATATTGTGTGCGGCCACAGATATAACCATCGCAGTCTCTCTGACCTGGAAATTCTGGACGATGATGGATCACACGTTCTCTCCAAAAAATTCGACAAGAAAGTAAGGTCTCTCTTCATCCGTTCTGCCTCCTAGCTCATAACAGCATGTACTGTACTCCAGCCTGGCGCGTCAAGTTATGATCCTCACAATTAGCTCTGGGGTGCTTCGCGCGGGGAACACCCTTACCATGATGGTATTGCTTGTGAAGCACAGCACCGGTGTGTTACAGATTCCACCACCAGTGCATCCTCGCTGACGGTTGGTCTCATAGTCGTTAATTTCTTCTTCGTCTGCCAGGGACGTGTGTACGCACTGACCCTCTTGGGGAACTTCTTGGTAGGTATCCCCTGGCGGAGCCGGGAGCTATCGCGGACAACCAGCGACGCCACCCGTCCTACCAGCAACCACGTCGTTGTGTTTCGAAATCCGGACAGCCTTGTGACGGCGCCCGAGGGCGACAAGTCAACATTGTCCCAAAACAAGCCAAAATCGCCAGGCACATCGACGAACGGCTCCAGAAGCGTGAGTCTCCTCCCCTGCATCTGCAATTCCTTTATGTGACTGAACACTTGCTTCGACTGTAGTCGCGTAGGGCGCCGCATTTCCGTGTGGTAAAATGGTTTGTGCCTCCATGACTTTTCAACTGCTAATTGTCTGCGGTATTTCAGAACCCGCCAGATGAAGAGTTGCCCCTCGAGGACCTTGTGTTCCTGTCCTCAAAGGCCGATTCTGTGTCCGCATCGGATCCCTCGCAGCCATAGATACATTGTGACCATACATAAGTGCAATATAGGGACAATTTCAAGGCCTCAACTTCCGTCTTCCCTGTTTCCTCTTCCAGTCATCCTCTTCCAATAGTCCTCCGTTTCTAGCACTCCTCTCAGACATCAGTATCTGG
Source organism: Mycena galericulata (assembly GCA_029289565.1). Taxonomy (NCBI): domain Eukaryota; kingdom Fungi; phylum Basidiomycota; class Agaricomycetes; order Agaricales; family Mycenaceae; genus Mycena; species Mycena galericulata. Next base: position 252,325 of record JARKIA010000220.1, read on the forward strand.
GGAGATGAACATGGTTGGGAAGACACTACCGAAAGGAGCATCGCAGAAGGGGACGCCGGAGTTACGACGACTACGGCCCTTGTTAAAGACCAATGTATCATTAGTATTATATTGACTCTCAGTTCACTTTGCAGCGAATGGTTCCTGGCGACAAAGGCCGACACCGGAAGCACATCGCAGAACGTAATCTCAGCAAATTACGTAAATTGGATGTTAGGTGAAGTCTTGCCTAATAGTGCTGGGTTTTAATTGATGTATTTATTGATCGTATTATACAAGGGCGTATAATACGCTGATAAGCCATGTAATCAAGTACACCTGAATTTGCGCATTTTACGCATTTCCAGCTGTCAAGCATGTGTGCTACATACCTAAGAGGCTTTCGGGAGCTCCGAACGAGTAGCCTAACAAGTCTAATAGCACTAGGGAATGAACCGGGAGGATCTATAGCGGTACCTCCACAAATGGGGCCAATATATGTCTTACTCGAGTAAGGAACTAGACTATCGTGGCAGAGAAACTAGGTTATATAAAGCCTAAGGCTGCTGGCTGGGACACTTACCAAGGAGATGGGAAGGAAACTATCATATTTGCACAGTGGCGGAACCAAGTCCTTCATAGAAGATTGACTAGACTAAGATTGTCCATGTTTGACACAAAGGACTAGCGCGTTCAGGCCACATGATGGGAATGGCTATTGGGAGAAGGCAGATACTGCCAAGACGGATAGCATCCAAGAATAGAACCGGCAATTCCGGACCTAGGCAACCAGCATCACTATAGAGATCGCGATAATCCTTAAATCGGATAAGGCATCCTAGGTTCCTAATCGAACCATGGATAGACGGGTTGAGCTAACCTATGACTATGGGGTACCGTATTAAAGCTACGATAGCAGGCTAGACGAAGAAGACCCTTCCGGGCTCGGGACATAGAGCCACAGACGAAGAAGACCTTACTTGAGCAAGGCATCAGTTGCCAAGAAGAGCTCCTTGATGGATCAAACCAACGACCGTGTGTAGCTGTCAGAGCACATCAGTAAAACAACACATTTGTCTTTGACGTCTTTGACATCTTGGGCAAGACGTGAAAGACGTGAAAGACACAATTTTGCCAAAGACGGTGCATCTTTGGCAAGCAGGTTCAAAAGTCTTTAAAAGATGATGCGCATCTTTGACAAGACCTCAAAGATATGTTTAATCTTGCTCAAGATCACCCCAAAGATAGCCCAAGAGCCTTAAAGACACACAATGTAGAGGTAAAATATTATATTGGAGCCCTCGAGAAGTACAAGTATGTAGGGAAATATATGACAACTGAGAAAATGCCCGACGCCGCGGCATCGCCCGCGGCGGACTCGGACGTCACCGGCGAAGTGGGGGCATGTCGGAACTGTCGGGCGTAGCGCGGGTGCGATAACTTGGATATTCGAGGTACGGGAAGGTGGTAGAGTTGATCTGTGATTCGGGATGCAACTCTTCAGAGGCCACAGAGTGGACGGAAGAGCTAAAGATACCAGGCAGTTAGTGTCGAGGTTAAGTGGGACAACTAACTAGACTCACCAGCTATAAACATCCAAGTCTCCGTGCCGTGAGTATCATGGGAGAAGTGCTAAGGAACAACGACCTATAGGAGAAAAAAGGAGAAATTAGCGAAAGACAATTCAGACGCCACAAGCGGCAATATGCGACGCAGCGCGGGAAGGAAAGCCACAGGCGGCAGAAGATGCGGCGCAGCGCAGGAGGAAAGCCACACAAGGCAGAAACAACGCGACGCAGCGCGGATATGTTCGACGGAGAGGAGTAGCATGCGATACGCGGCGAGCCACAAGCACGGAGAGGCAGCAGGCAGCAAGAGGGTAGGTCTTGAATCGGAATCTTGAGCTTCTTGAGTCTTGACTTGAAATCTTGGATATTGATAGGAGTGTGCGGCGGAAGGCTGGAGGAAGGAGGGAGGAAGGAAGGGAGACGATGGAGGGAGAGAGCAACCAACCATTTGATGCCATCGAAGCACGCAATCTAGTTACCATCAATTTTGATCCAGCACTTGGCGACGTCTCCGATTTATTCACCAAGTCGACTCTGAGCCGACGAATTGAATCTCTCACTGACTCTATAAGTTTTCCTAAACTTCGAGTCAGGAGTCAGAACTGCCCCAAATTGATTGACCCTCATTGAGATGCCGCCGCCAGGTGACTTGGTTTCAGCAAATGCCCTCCGAGTCCTTCCCTGTTTGCAAATGGCATGTTTCATTACCCATTCCTTGGCCATTCCTGTATATTTTGACTTCACTTGTGGAATTTTTTTCAAAAAAATACCGACAGTGAAAAGATACTTGCCAAAGACCAAGATCTCAACCCCAAGAGCAAGACACTCAAAGATGTGGTCCCAAAGACTTAAGATGGCCCTTCCAAGACTAAGACGGCGAAAGATGGCTGTCAAAGACCTAAGACGTCAAAGACGAATGTGTTGTTTTACTGATGCATGCCTTTACTGGCCAATCAAGAACGAGGGACGCCGACGGAGACAGGAGGCCGTACGAGTCATATTAGAGAGCAAGTAGCGTAAATCAAGTAGTGTAAGCAGGTTGAGAGTAGTATAAATAAGGGGCAGAAAGGGCAGGAACGGGAGCGCATATCCCTTGGAGGCAGGCACCAGAGTTGGTTGTCCTTGTTTGTTCCACTAGATTTGATTAGCTCGGGCCTAGCCCACAGACACCTAGCACCAGAAATAGATTTGGATTTGGATCAGACCTTAAAGATATAAGAAACCTCGAGAACTGGGTCGAAAACCCTTTGAATAAGGCCGAAAGCCGACATCAGTACTGAGCCGAAAGCTCTTTTAAGGCCGAAAGCCGTCAGAACCAGTCTCGTTGAATCATATTGAGTCGAAAGCTCTCTTAAGGCCGAAAGCCGAACATCTGTACTGAGCCGAAAGCTCTTTTAAGGCCGAAAGCCATCCAAAAACCTTGGTGTATAACCACAAACCCGTCTATTAGACACCCAAACCCGACCTTGTGTCATTAAACTCTATAAACATCGTACATTGTACCGCATTTAGTCTTGAAATAAGACCAGAACTACCCAGACAATATCCAAGAACCTTACTCAAATAAGACACCTTAATTGAGTAGCGATCTTAGCAAGTACCCCTACGAGTACAGACTAGCTATAGGGTCAACAAACCGTTGATTCAAACCCCGAACTACCCGACTCAAAGCTCTCAACACAAGAGGAGTGATTGGTTGTAGTGTGATTTGGTTGTTAGTGTATAGTGGATAGTTCATTAGTCCATTTGCATTTAGCGGCTTGATAGCATTATTATTTCCTGCCGTACTTCGAGAGCCCCCGTCTCAACGCGTATAATATAACTTAGGTAGCCCGCTGCGCGGCAGGGCCTGCTATCAGCCTTTTTCGTATGTTGTGAACTGATAAATTCTAAAGTACACCGATGTATATTACAGTATTACAGGTAGACTGAACATAAAGGAAAAAGCAGCTATCGGAAACGGGGAGGGAGAGGATTGAACGATTTCAAAGTTGTCAAAGCAGCGTTCAAATTTTCAGGATTCAGGTTTATGAAATTCAGGGTTTCAGAATCAACAGGTTTATATTCAAACGGTGAACCGTGTAAATCTGAAGACACATTAGTGTCACTGAAACTCAAACAAGAGTTCGAAGACGTACATGATCTGGTACTCTCTCTGTTCGGCTAGAGAAATGGGCTGAAGCTGACAAGGTATAAAAAATAATCACATCTTCCCGCAGAGATTGACTCCAGGTAGGGAAGGCAAACTACATGACTGGGAATGACTGGGATATTTGAAGTTTTGAATGAGCTGCGAATTAAAGCCAAAAGAAAAATATAAGCGGCAGACCTGCTGCAGGAGGGGCAGGCGAGGATGAAGTTAAAGCCTGTTCAGCGCAGGGAAACAAACTGGAGGGCAGACAAGACGAAACGAAGACCCATGCATCAAATGTATCCCAGACTGTGATACCTGCCGAGACAGGGAGGCTCGAAGAGAAGTACTCCAGTTCATCCCAAAAACAATGTCATGGGATAGATGTTCGACAGCATGAAATTCCAGTAGAAAGACCAAAGGACCCGACGTGCCAGCATGCATGAGACAGCAAAAAGAAGGGGTCCAGGGGTAGGTCACGACAGAATCTGAGCGAGATCATGGTGTGGCGGGCATTGGAATGAGAAAAAGACAGAGGGTTGCATCCGTCGACATGGGGGGGTCTCGAGTATCGGAGACGCCGGAAGAAAGCGGCGAATGGACGGAAAGGGATGCCATCAAGGGATGAAAACGACGTAAAGGGGTCTCCATGAAAGGAAAAATCGTCCATAAAAGGTGAAGAATCACAAAGCATTTGCCTAAACAAGACAGCTCTGAAACGCGAGATACTGCAGTTTTTGAGCACCCCAAAAACCCACTAAAGATAGCGGGAACATTTCATACCCCGAGGCTCCGGGAAGCCAGTATTTACATGTAATAGGCATAAAATACTCAAAGTCTTCTACAGGAAGTGGGAATGGCACACAGAGCTTATGAGCATGGTAGAGCAATTTTGCGACCACTTCCCGGATGTGGAGAGCATTAAATTCATGGAGGTCAGAATGACTGGAACTGAGGCCGGCGGCTAACAACGATCTAGGATGTTTCGACAAGAATGAATCAGGATCATGATCAGTTATTCGTTGTAAAATTCACCGCAAACAGACGTCATGGAGTGAGAGCTAATTAGTGCTGGCAAGGTCCGGTTCAAAAATCGGTCCGAACCTGAACCGAACCGGACCGAACGCGGCGTTCAGGTTCGAGGTTCGGAAAATCACTGAACCTGAACCTCAGGTCCGGTTCAGCGTCCACATCCTGGCAGGATTAGCTGAACGCGTTCGAACGCGGTCCGAACGCCGAACGCCAAGATATCTTTTCAGCTGATAAGATTAGCGAATACAAGACAAGCCAAAACAATGGCCACAGCCGGTTCCACGGGTATCTCCGATGTTTGGTAGCGCTATTAGGTAACCTTTTCCTTCTTGCTCACGACGACAACAGTGTGGTTATATCGTCCCCCACTGCTACTTTGCTGCGGCTCAAACCATCTGCTAGCTAGTCCAACCCTCCCTTCTTCTGACTAGGCTCATTTTCGAGTCAATACCACTCGCCGTGTAGTCTTGCGGAATGATGTCATAATGCCCGACAATTGCTGAGTTGTCGGGTTTGCTGACCAATATACCATCGACTTTCGTTTCTTCCTCCGGCCTTGCAAATTTTCAGCTGGTTTCACCGCTCCAAGACTCACTTCAAACACTTTGACTATCTCAGTCTGGACTGTTTCCTTTTTTTTTCTTCGCTCTATAATGCACTTGCAATTGGCTTATCTGTGTTAAAATTGGCGCGCCAAGTGGATTGCCGACGCCTTGCGTTCCGACCACCTACGCATCACTGCTACCGAGTCCCACTCCCACCATACCATGTGCTCCCCATGCCATTTTCTTATATTTATCCGGTCCCATTCCCCGTTCGGCCATCGCGACTCGCAATTTTATTCAGTCTGTTTCTCGCTGGCCATATGCTCGTCCATATGCTCGTTCCCTTGCTCAGTAATCTGCTCAGTAATCCATACACAAATCAACGCGAATTCACCTCGTCATCCTATTTGCTTATTATTTTACTTTTACTCACCCCTGCCCCAGAATTACTATAAAAACTGAGCTGCGCAGGCGCGATGCCCTCAACCCGCTTGTTCTCACTTTACCATGGCCAACCTCCGAACTCGGTTGCGCTCAAAATGCGGACGGCTCCCTCCGCGATGCTTCTGAAATCGTGTTTTATCACGACGCCGACGATGCTGTTCCACTGGCGGGCCCGTCTTCTTCCACCAGTTCTGCCAGTGGCCGCCTTCATCCGTTTTTCAAAGATGTTCGCCCTCTTCAAAAAGTTGGGGGATCGCGCCGCTCTTCTCCCCGTCGTCGCTCCTCTCGCGCTACTCGCCCCTCTGCTCGCGCTGCGGATCCCAACAACACTGAGGCCGTCACCGGCAAGCGCAAGGCTGAAGATACATCCACCGCACCACGCAAAGTGCTCGAAAACCTCCAACTGCGGCTGTTGCGGTTTCTTCGGACGAAGAATCTGAAACAGAATCTGTAGGAGACGACCCCATCGACGACGACACGGAAGGGGAGTTCACGGACGCCACTGATGGCGCGGAGGTCGAGGAGTACGAGAGATTCAAGGCCATGGGCGATGCGGACCACCAACACGTAAGTGACTTATACCATATCTATCTGTAGACTGTATCTTCGGGGCTTTCCTGACCGCCTTTCAGGCTATTGCGAAAGTCACTCGAACCGACTCGACGGCCGACATTAGAACCGTGTTCAGGCGTGTCAAGGGCCAAAAGAACATCCGAACTGGTAATCTCGAGGACGGAGCCATCTGTCTGGTTTGCACGTACGTCGTCCTGTTGCCCCTTGAGATTGCGATTGAAAAATCCTTTCAGACACAAAGGATTTTCGCTTGCTGCATGCTTCTTAACTGGGAGTGTCTCGACGCTTCGGAGCCACATTGCACGGTATTTAATCAGCCATAATTATCTTCTATCCCCCTCACATTCGTTCGTATTCGATCCAGCCACGCCGACCACTTCAAAGTTTACAAAGCCCGCTGTGAGGAGCTCAAAATTACAATGCATCAGCGCGCTATCCCGCAGACCGATTCGTCGAAGGAGTGTGTAGCCTTTTTTGTCTGTGTGAGCTAGTTGACTAACTAAACTGCTGTAGAATGCAAGGGACTTTGGACGGAGTTGTTGTTGCTCAGCCGAAACAGCCTGCGTTCACGGTTGAGGGTCTGCGTGACTTCCTCGTTGAGATGATAGTGACGCAAGATGAGGCAAGTTCGATTTATCAGTCAGCATTTACGGTATTGATACTACGACTGTAGGCCCTCTCATTCGTCGATAGACCGAGTTTCAGGCGAATTTTGATGTATCTACGTCCCAGCCTCAAGGAGAGCGATATTCCCACTCGAAACACGATTCGCAAGTACATTTTGGAACTCGCGAAGGAGGTGAAACAAATCCTGCGTGTGGAATTTCAGGTACGTGTCCCACATCGAGTCGAACGGCATCGCATTCAGTTGAATTACATTAATAGAAACATCCGGGGAAGCATTCCTTCTCGCACGATGCATGGACTTCCGATGCAGGTGACCCATTCCTCAATATCAACAGTCATTACATTCGCTCGGGGCCACCTGAACGCCCCAACGATTGGGAACTCGTTACAGAAGAGCTCGCGTTCATGAAAATCAAGGGACGCCATACCGGTGCCAACCTTGGCGCCGCGATTCTCGATACCATAGATGATTATAAACTCCACGGTAAGGCAGGTCACGTAACCTCTGACGGCGCCTCTGTCAACCGTACCACTGCGCGGGCCATTGAGCAGGGCCTCGATCACCGCGACGGAGGTTGGACAGCGAAGGAGCACGACATGATGTGAGTTTTTAGCAATGTTTCAAGGATGACTGCCATTATTCACTGGTTTTATAGGTGTATCGAGCATGCTGTACATACCGCAGCCAAGCACTTTGTAGCGAAGGTTGCGCCGACACCCCAGAAGCCTTTACACAAGAAAATTCGAGCACTCCTCAATGAAGCGCACGACAAGGGAGAGCTCGACGAGGACGATGTTGCGAAGGTACTTACGAGCCTGGGCGGAGGTGACGAGCCGCCCGAGGAAGGTGACTCTGACGACACTGAATGGACTGCGGGAGATGCAGTTGGGAAGATCCTTGCTCTCATCAAACAAGTACGATCTTGTCGTTCAAATATGTCGTATCTAACGAAGATTTAGATCCGAATGTCCCCACAAGCGCGTGAATTCTTCCGAAAATGTTGCTCCCAGGCCGAGGTTGTAGAGCTCGAACTTCTGCTGTGGGTTCGTACACGATGGGCATCTCTGTACAAGTGCCTTGATCGTGTCCTAACGTTGCGAAAAGTATGTGATGTTCAACCTACTCCGCTATCTGCCATGAACTACATTTTCAGGCAATTGACCTCTTCGTGCGTCTTGCCGACGACAGCGAGGAAGTTCCAGACCTGCAGAAGAAATCTTACAGCGAATTCACATTGACAAAAGGGGAGTGGGGGAAAATCCAGATAATTCACGAGGCTCTTCGAGTACAGTACTCTGTTCTTTGATTATCCTAGTTAACAGCGATCATTTAGGAACTTGGGGATGTGACCCAGAGTTTTTCCAGCGAGCGTACTCCGACCGTGTGGCGCATCATCCCCACCCTCGAGTTTCTTATGAAGCGACTGGAGACCATGTCGACTCAACCCAAGTTTGCAGAAATCAAAGACGCTCTCTTAGAGGGTGTAAAGAGCTTGAAGAAATGGTTCCATCGCACTGATACGACATCCAGTGCATATTTTATCTGTCTGGGTGAGTCACAACTTGTGTCCATTCTTTTACATCCTCACAAAGGCGTAGTTTTGAACCCGAACATCAAGGATGTGTACTTCCGCTCTGTGTGGGGATCCGAGGAGTTTAATAAGGGTATGCGAGCGCTTGAAGAAGTCGTACGTCTGTTATGGTTTAATCTAATATCTCCACGACTCACATTGTTCAGTTTGACAGGTATTACGCGGAGGGTGGTGGAGACAAGGACGTTGAGATCTCGCCGGCTGCACCTGCAGCAGTTCAACCCGCTCCTCTGCATCGGTACGGCAGCTCGTTCTTACTGGATGCCGTGAATTCGGTCCAGCAGGCGCAACGTGCTCAAGCACAGCCACGCGACGAGTTGACGGAATATCTTTCGTCTCCTCCCGAAACAACTGACAATGTGCTACATTGGTGGGGGGTGAGTGAGACAAGTATTGCGGAGGTTAAATCTAATGATATCCTCATCCAAGCACAACACTTCTCGACCAACCCTTCGTCGCATGGCGCGTGACTATCTAGCGATTCAAGGATCTGCCACCCCTGCCGAGCGAGCGTTCTCAAGCGGAAGCCTAACGGGTACGAAGCTTCGCAACTCTCTCAGCACCGATCTCTTTGAAGCATTGCAATTGTTGAAAAGCGCTTATCGTAATGGCCATATCAGCGCTGGGGAGATTGCGGCTAGACACATTGACGCGCTCATCGCAGAATTAGATGCAGACTTCGGGTATGAGAGCGAGGATTTGGCAGCTGATGCATAGTTATGTCGTACAATACTTCCGGCGTGGAATATTATATCTTTGGCACATTATTTCATGATCCGAGCCAGGGGAAAAACGGTTCGGTTCTGCGTTCGAACGCCAAGGAACGCTGAACCGAACGCTCTGAACCTGAATGCGACGTTCAGGTTCAAGGTTCAGCATTTTCCCGAACCGAACGGCAGGTTCAGGTTCGGCGTTCAGGAAAATGTGTCCCGAACCTGAACCAAACCGAACCTTGCCAGCACTAGAGCTAATACATTGCAAGTAACGCGAAATAAATGAACTGGACAGCTAAATTTCGTTACGATGGCAGAAGGCCAGCCGCGCAAATGGTGTGGTCGTCGCCAAAGGCACCGCAGACCGAAGACAGGCACCACATTATAATATAGTTCACGTTCGTGACCGCCGAAGTCGTGCCAAATCTTGTACCGTCGAACAGAAGGAGGAAAGAATATTTTTAAAAATACAGTTCCGGAATACAATGGAAGTTCAGACGACGGGAGTCGAACCCGGGTGTTCTGACTGCCTTCGAGAGATGTCTGCGGGTAAATGGAGGGGGGCGTGTGCACTGCACACCACGTCCGAAGTAATAGAGAATGTCTGTGCTCAACAATCTGAGGAAGAAGAATGATCAGCGGTGGAAAGGACCGGGCTTGGGAGAACAGGAACGAGAATGGACGGCCTACATTTGAGGAGAGGCGGATCACATGGTATCCTATCTATACATGAAAAGGAAAGACATAAATACATAGACTCGTTCCGAAAACAGAGAGCAGGGCATGTACACAATCTACACCTCGGTGTATCGGCTATAATTTGCACGACGATCCCAGTCAAAGACTTCATCGGGGTGCCTACAGAGAAGCTGAAAGAATATAAGATAGAACCAAAAAAAGCTACCCTCATCCCTATTCGGCAGCTGGAAATCGAACCCAGGTTATCTGCCTGCCGATAATCGCTCTGCCCAATTGCAAGCAGGGGTGGTCCATCAACCACATCCAAGTCCCTAGATGTGGTGAGCAAGGGATGGGTTTGAAACGAAATTGAACGGCATTGGATGGACTCCATCCGCGCATTAGGGACAGTCAGAGTAGACGCTTTAACGGCGCTTTAGCACGCGCTTTAGAAGTGCTTATCGAATTATTAAAGCGTGGGATAAGCACATCAAAAGCATAATCGCCTTCCAAAAGCGCCTCCGGAGGCGCTTTTGAGGCGCTTTAGAAGCGATTATGCGGTTATTTCGAAGGCGATTCTCATCTTTGATGGTATCAGGTGCTTATCCCACGCTTTAATAATTCGATAAGCACATCTAAAGCGCGTGTCTAAAGCGCTGTTAAAGCGTCTACTCTGACTGTCCCTATTATCTCGCCTCCAGAGAGCCGAAACAATTAAAGCTAGAACCACTTTCCACTGCTATTCGGAAGCTGGGAATCGAACCCAGGGTACCTGCTTGCCGATAATCGCTCCGGACAATTGCGAGCAGGGGTGGTTATTGCACCACAACCGAGTCCTAGATCCGACGAGCATGAGATTACCTGTGATCAAAAAAAAAGTTGGGTAGATAGCCACCAGTGAGGATGTACCCGGATATCTATAAGAAAACGCGGATGCGCGTGAGCAAGTGCAATTAAATGCAATTCGGAAACGAGAAAAGATATGCAGATATTGCGGCTCATCTCCCTTTCCCGAACTCATGCCCATCAGACTGAGGGGTAGTGGGATTTGAACCCTGCCTTGTAAATTATGCGGGAGTGGGGATGCGTTCGCACTCCCCGATCATATATCAACGAGTATGCATGTAAATAGAATACAGTAATCACTCACCGCACGAAGATATCTGGCAATCCTTGAGAAAAGAAATGGGCGGTCGAATGATTTAAAGCTGATGGTAATTGGCCCCGCTTGACATAGTCATTCATAGATGTTGAAAAGCCTCAAAAAAAGAAAGAAAATGTGCACTTCTTCGCCTCGAATCCTACGCTGGGACTCGAACCCAGACTGGTTGGTTTGCCGGGAATTTTTACAAGGAGTGCGCATCTGAGTTACTAGTCAAGACGTGTGTCAGAGTAGACACTATAATGAGTTCCACCTACCATTGATGCAGCGCATGAGAAGAATCCCCGGAGCTAAAAGGAATGAAAGCCAACAAAGATTATTAGATGGTTTCATATCGGGCCGCCTACCCGGGACCTGCAACATGGAGGGATCTAAGGGACCAGCCCGAGGTAATACACCCAAAGATTTAAGGAGGATGAGTTATTACAGGCAGGGCTTAAATGGGAAAAGAGGACAACGAACAAATAAATAAAACTGAGAAGAATGAGCGGAGAAGAGTGGCGAAAACGCGTCGGGTATCCCGCGATCGTATTCTAGCAAAAGAAGCAGGGTAAAAGGGTGGCAGCAGAGGGAAGTTATCGCATGGGATTAAATCTGGATATCCTGCAGAAAATTCCCGTCGCGACCCACGCACCTGAGAGCAGGCCGAGGATTACCCCCGCACCACGTTTGATTTCCTGCTCGAGCCTGTATGACTGACTATACGTCTCAAGAGAAAGTCGGCGCGATGGTTCAAACCATTCCGATACACCGTAAGTAAAAGAGTAAAAAGGTCAAAAAGTGCTGTGTTTGCAAACATGCCTCGCACCTGAATCGAACTGCCCTGCGTGTATTGTATCCAGTACTCCTCATCTATAATGACCGCAGCAGCTACCGAGTGGTTGAAAACTTACTAGACTCTAATTTGCTTGCACTAATTGGTGACCGGTGCCCTTGAAAGTTTGCCGTCGAGAGAAGAATGGATTGAGTTTCATGCCTCATCCTAAGGATCAAAGTCAGTGTTTGGCTTTGTTTATGCTGACGCCTCCGAACTTTACCGGGACTGGGGGAAAAAATGAACTCCAGTGCCTTATGGCTCGCGCCCAAATCGAACGGGCTCATGTATTGTCCATCAAGAATATTGGGGTGCAAGGGCGGCCCCCCGCCATCGAGCCTGTGTGTAAGCCTCACGTGAGGATAGTGTTGCCGATGTCCGGTCGGGTCCGGTTTTTTTGCCAAAAAATCTGAACCCCGAACCGAACCTGGGGTCCGGTTCTCCCAAATCCCTCGAACCTCGGACCGGACATGGGTTCGGGTTCAGAACAGGTTCGAACCTGAAAGAAATTCTCACGCACTAAATGTGAACTTTGCGACAAATTCATCCACTGTAGGGATGAGTTTTATGACAGTCAAATAACTGTTTGGGGCTCAGCAGTGTGCAGGTACGTCTAAAAGAATAAACTATATTTTTCAATGGTTTCACTGGACCTCTGAACTTGGAGGACGGACATAATTTTGAGTGTTCCGAGGGAGATGGAATGCTTCTGCCTATTTTAGGTCACAGTTGAATAATCTTTTAAACTCACTAACACACACCTAATTTTCCAGCCGGTCCAGTCAGGTTCGTTCAGGTTCGGGGAAATTTCAAAAAATGCGAACCCCGAACTGGACCTGAGGTTCGGTCCGGTTCTTGATGGCTGTCCGAACCCCAATTCAGGTTCGGTCCGGGTTCGGTTCAGGTTCGGAATCGGTTCTGAACCCGACCCCGGCAACACTACGTGAGGAAGGAGCAAGATCTGAACAGGAAAGTGGTAATCTTGTCATTTTCCTTTACTGAGCCAACCCTCGGCTCCATCATGATTGCGTCGATCGAACTTCGGGGTGCCAGAAGGTGTTTTCGGCGGTCTACGACTTTCCGTTCAGTCATCTGATTTAAGTACCGGTATTGAAACAAACCATCCTCAGTGAACAGCTACGTCCCAGCTCGCAATCTTCATCGATACTCAAAATCCGAAAGGCTGTGAAAGAGATGCACAGGTCAGAATTCAGTGGCGTTCAAGGCAGTGAGAGCACAAGTCTACCGTAGCTAGTCGAGTCCACCAGGAGGACAGACGAAGGCCAAATATTTGGAAACGAGATGGATGCGCAAAGGAAGCAGCAAGCTCGGCCCGTGGTATCCGAGCGGTCTAGACTCGGCATTTCCCATGCCATTACTTCTTCTGCCTCGATGACTCTGTTCTGTCTCTCCCATGCTGGACTTCGCTGGCTGGTATAGTTCTCTCCAAAGTGCGCTACACACATACTTGTCATTATCATTGATTCGGTAGTCTCTCTGGCCGGATCTTCCTTGAAGTCTGCTTCAATGTTGTCGACTCCTCCGCCTCTGGATGCAGTGCTAGTCTCAAAGGTCCTCAAAATAGTTAAGAACGGCTCTATGCGATGGTGAAGATGTACGGTGTATATGATGCCCGAGAGTAGAAGTATAATACTTTCATGCTCAAATCCCAATCGATTGCATACGCCCAATTGAGGAAAGCAACCTCGACTCTTTCCTTCACCATCCACTAGCGTTCAAAATCTCTCTATCAACCTCTTCTCCCTCCATTTCCAGCCATGTTCTCGTTCGCAGCATACAGCGGTTCTGAGATCTGGGTCACATAGCTCGTACCAACGCCGACGCATCATGGGCAGGCTGTCGAAGCTTTCGCGCACCATACGTCGACTCGCCTTGCGCAGAAGCGTATTTCACACTATATCCAAGGCTTGTAATGATGTCCCAAACCTGCCAAAAAATTTGTATGAGGGCAACGCACAAGGTACATACACACAGCGAGCGTTCCATTCTGTGCTGCCTACTGCCGATACCGGGTTTTTCAGCGCGCACCGCACGCCAGTCTGTACATCGGTGAATTTTCCCCTCAGTTTGGACTCAAACCTTGGTTGATTCAACGCTCAGTTTGCGCTTCAGCCCATCCCCCGAGCAACGGCTATCCAGATATTGCCGCGACTTACACTCCTTTCGTCCCCCTTTCCTCACGGATACATTCTCCAAATCTCATCAGCATTTCACATCCCAGAGCTCTTGCCACCCTTATTCAAGAGGCGCCACTGTGGGGGCGTCACTTTCTCCTCGCCTTTCATATTTCCGGCCATAATTCGTTCAGACGCTCCCCATTCTAGATTGATATGTTGTCTGCTCCTCCTTCCTCTCTTCTTCAAATTTCGATTTATTCTCTCATCTCGTTTTATATACATCTCAAGCAGTATGTATATTGTAACACTGAATGCTGTACACACAACTTGGATTGAGTAAACAGTCGGAAAAGGAATTGCTCCAAGACCCGAACACGTCTTGTGGAATCTCGGATGCGTCGTCTGAACCACCCTGATGCGGGCCTACCACTGTTACATTCAATCATACGCGAGAACTTTTACGACGAGAAATTCGGCTGTGAGATATACCTACTTCCTGGACCTAGCGCTAAATCCAAGTGGTGAATAATTCAATACATCGACGCAGGATCTCGAAAGGCAATGCAGCACTAGGACGAGGTCGATATGGGGAGTGTTGCATGAATTTCACGACTGAACGGAACGAGACAAGGAGGGTCTTGAGACCTGGCGGCGAACGAACTCAACTCACCTCGTATAACGTCTCTGGATTGGGTATCACGGGAGTCCTGTTCGACCCAAACATACGATCGTGGTCAAAAGGATATCAGCAAGGCGGTCGATAAGTCGGTGGAATTGAAGAAACGTCGGATGGACTCCATTGGCGCATCCTGCCTACAGAGTAGCCGAAACAAGTGAAGAGAGAGAAAAAAAAGCTCTCCACGCAACCCTATTCGGAAGCTGGGGATCGAACCCAGGGTACCTGCTTGCCGATCATCGCCCTGAACAATTGCGAGCAGGGGTGGTCCGTCCACCACGTTCGAGTCCTTGAATCCGACGAGCAAGAGATTATCCGTGATCAAACAAAGTTGGGTAGATAGCCACCGGTGAGGATGTACCCTGATATGTACATGTGTGAGAAGGAGAAATGAAATACAAGTCAGAACGAGAAACGATACACAGATGTGGCTCGCATCCAATGAGCGTTCCTGAACTCATGCCCATCAGACCGACGGGTAAAATACATAGAGACGCTGGGATTTGAACCCAGCCTTGGAAATTAGGCGGGAGTGGGGACGCGTCCGCGTTCCCCGATCAGATCTAAATGAGTATGCGGGTGAGTAGAATACAGGTGGGCATGGGAATCACCCACCACACAAATAATTCGGGAACTCCTTGGTGAATGAAATGGACGGCCGAATGATTTGAAGATTAGCCTTGCCTGATACAGTCATTCAGCAGTGTTGAAAAATAAAGGAGACGCGTAAAATGTCCGCCTCAAATCCGACGGTGGGACTCGAACCCATGCTAGTTGGTTTACCGGAGAAAATTTGCGGTAGGTAGCAAGTGCGCGCGTCTGAGGTACTAGTCAAGATGCATGCCGAAGTAGACACTAATGTTTTTCTGACAACAACTGATGCAGCGCTTGCGAAGAATCCCCGGAGGTGAAAGCAATAAAAGCGAATAAAAATTAGATCATTTGGCACCCAGTAACCCTATTAGGTTTGTTTAGGGTGATTAACAGAACAAAATTTCAACAGTGTTTCCCATTGTAACGCCAGTTGTTTAAACAAACCTAATATAGATTTATCAGGCCGCGGACAGACTATACACCCAGCTGGAACGATCTGCGGACCGGCCCCTCAGAATTCGTTTCGAGAACAACCGGTACCAAGATGGCGCGACACATGTTGTTTCTCTGCTGCGAATTTTGGCCGCCTTCGCGCCACGCTGGCGCGAAGCCACATTTATCTTACAGGCCAACACATTTTATGCGATGCGGACGATCACAAACAATCTCCCTCTGCTTGAGTTCCTGCAGATCACTATCAGGCCGGGAATGGACTGGGACGACGATGGCAATACTGTGGATATTGACACCCCCTTTAGGATGGCGCCAGCATTACGCACGCTCTCCTTCGGGCCCCGGACGGGCTATATACCGGAGTGTCCATTTCGACAACTTGCATCGTTGGAGCTCGTGTGGGTACCCGTTGTTCAAAAGGATGTACTACCGCATGCGTCCAATCTGCAGGAGCTCATTCTCTATTACGGCTCATTCATCCAAGGCCACGAGATCCCGTTGGACCCACTCACCATCCCGCATCTTCGCCGTTTTCGGGCCCCATCGACCACGTTTCTACTCTGCTTTGTTCTCCCAAGTCTCGAGGTCCTGGTACTTGATTACCTAGGTGACGATGGCGCAGTCGCATTTCTTCAATTCATGCGCCAGTCACCCAACACCCAGGTGGGAACTCTTGGCCTCCTCGCGGACATTGAGGACGATTTTCCCGACCTCAGGATGCTCCTGGATCGCAGTCCATCCATCACAACACTGGTCCTTTCCTCCGACAACCGCCGCACGTTGTTCCCTCATCTTGCAGTCCATGTGCATCCCGACGATGGGCTTCAGGCCCTGGGGGAATGGGTCACACACCTCGTGATTCGCGGCCATGCCGGTGACCGTGATACATCTTATGCATTGGAGATTTTGGTTGCAATTGCGACACGTTTTTACGTTCCTGACGATGGTCCGTGTTTGCGTCTGGAATCCGTCGAATTGGATATAGATGGGCTTGGAATTGGGGTTCAAGAAGTTTTCTCGCAGCTAAAGGAGGATGGCTTGCGGGTGATGAGGCCTTACTCGTGCAACTCGAGGTTATATCAGGCGTGATACCCTCCTTGTATTGCTTGTATTCAAGGATCGTAAAATAAAATTTCCGTGGGAGGTCTGCCAGCGTTCATTTTCAGTCGCGGTTTATTCGGAAGGAGAGAAAAAATGCACCGGGGGGCTCCCGAAATTGAGGTGTTTACAATTCAAACAACCCCGTCGTATTCAACTCATAACCAGTCCACGAGCACGCCGCAAAATCGGGTTTGATTCGTGACAGGTTCGTGCATACTAACTCTTGGTTGAAGGATGATCATCCGCCAGCAAACGATACACGTCAAATGTATTCATGAAACTGATAAAGACACATGAGCCACTAGATAGAGTGTGCGTGACTGAAGTTGTAAAAAGCAAGATCATCATTGGTGTTGAGGTAGTGTGTCGAGTACAGGACTAGCAACTCAAGAAAAATTTTGAACTTGTGGGCCTGCACAATCGACAGAAAGGATGGAAATTACGGTAGTAAATCATTGCTTGTGCCATTCGGATGGTCATCAGAAACAATCAAGAGTATCTCCAGAAAAGGGACACTCGATGTCCAGAGCCGTAAACCAAGTCCCAAAGTGCTTGTGCCGGATGAAAAGTCCTCCTAAAAACAGAGTATAACCCACAGGTTTTGACCAGATAGAAGCCGAGTGTTTGAACAAAAAGACCCAGAGGAACGGAGGGAGCGGGATATTGTGTCTTGTCATCCGCCAAGCAACACGAGCGGCGGGAGCTCAAGGGTAGTCTCCCATACCCTGAGCCCATCAGTTCAGGGGGATGGCCGCTGTGACAGTCCAGAGAAGCCGATGCACTTTATCTTGTACCAGGACGATAACTGCCCCCGCTTGAGTTCCAAGTTACGTGGCGGCAGCAGCGAAGAGCTCGGAGATCAGCGGACAACGGCAGCCACGGCCGATCAATCAAACCTATCAACCAATAGCATTAAACAATCAGTCTCTCTTATCGCCTCGTCACGCCTCGTTGTATACCAGGTACCCGACCTGTGCACCTGTAAATAATGGAATGTGAGTCAACTTCTTCACAATCGACACAAGCTCTCCAATGGTTTCATCACGTAATGATTGTATGAATGGCGAGTCGCGGCGCGCCGGAACGCGCCATATACCAAGGTCATTTAGAAATGGTCTCAAGGACGATTCAAGCCGAGTCTGCCAAGTGGCAAAACCCTCAGCAATCCGAGGCCCTTTCCGAGGAAATAAACGCCTTCAAGTCCGATTCCCTCACCGTCTGCTTTACATTTAATCGATTCAAAGACTACCGCCTTCGGCTTAAAATGCCGCGAACGTCGACAAACGTTTCATCCCATCCATTCCCACTGACGTTTGCATCAAAATCTTGCGTGATGATACCACGCTGCGACTACTCAAACGGCCGACTTCGCCCCGTTACGTTGCAGGTTACTTACTACATATACTGAGTGACGAATTTTTCAAAGCCAACTACGACGAGTTGGCGACGCCGAGACTATTGAATGGGATGAGCAGCGTTCATTGTTCAGTTTTATCATATTGATGACTTGGGATTAGGCCTCTCCGAGGCGGGTGCTGAACCTTTAGGAATTATTTCACATTCCCCTTCAAAATTTGACCAAACATGACTGACCTATTTGACAATTCTAGGTAGTCTCCACTAGTCAGACTCAATAAACTAAAATTAAGATATTCTTATATAGAGTCTGATCAAAGTCGCAGGGATCAAACTAGACCTAAGAAGACAACCTGTCTGAGTATGTAGCACTAGCATGGACTTGTGGCTCTGCTATGGAAAATTGGAGTCCATGTCATCAATGAGAACTAAACTTAGGATGATACTCAGTGGGAACAATCAAATATCCTTTGGTCATTGAGCAATTAATAAAGACCCAGAAAATATCATTTTCAGTTTGCGGACACTCGTCACAAACCTATGGTTGGTTCCTCGTGTCCCTCATGTCCAGTTCCTCGAGCACACAGACAGATACTCGGAAAAAGAATATGGACTCGAAACACCCCGCACTCATAGGTGTCCAGAATTACTTGAGAAAAGTAAAAATATGAGCTGTACATTACACACCTGCGGGCATGGCAATTCAATCAATTGAGAGGAAGGGAGGGTGAGCAGGAAATCCAACAGCCCATGTGTACTTGTCGGCAGTTTCTCGTGTGCAGAAGAAATTGACCACTGGAGAATTTTGATCTGAGAATTGAACAGCTCATGGCGAGCAAAAGTAACATAAAATATGAAGTACAGCTTCAGCCTGCATCAATTCAGGACAGAAGACTGAATGGTACATTGAAAAATTTCAGCCCGTACTTGTGGCCTTGTTGGAGAGCAAAACAATATTGCAGCAGCAGACAAAAGAAGCAAAGATCAGGGCCAAATTGAGCATCCCACACTCATAGGCGGTTTCTCAAGTTCCAAATTAGTTCACTGGAAAATTATGAGCCACAGATTTTGAGGACGATGGAGAAGGTCCAAAGGAACAGTGAACTCAAACAGGCTAGGCCGTGCCCATGAGAACTTTTATTGTATCTAAACCACTTGAATACTTAAGAAGATACATAGCCTCAAGTACAGATGAAGATCCACTGAGCTCAAGCTTGTCTGCAATAGCCATCAATCGATTTAGATGCTCGTCCAGGAATTTGGGAGGACCTCAGAGAGAGATAACTACAATACTGGAGAGTCAGAAAGTAAAATGAGGCCGGCAGAACACAAAAGTCAAGGCAAAATAAGTTACTTACCAAGGATATGTTCCTGTGCCACAGCCTGAAGCCTGAAGGTTATAACCAGGATACTCCTGCAAATGTTTGTTTCCATACCTGCCTTGAGGCGAAAAATTGGCAGGCCATCAGTGAACATAGCCACTGACCGGAACATACCAATAGTTAACCAAATCATGCTTGCTAAACACCCAGTAGTATGTAGGTGACCGTTTGAACTGATCAGGCTATATGTAAAGGCTCCTGGGAAAACAGCGAAAGGAACCACCAGGTTTTCCATGAAATAAATAAAAATTGCAGGTGCTCAAATGAAGTACATCGTCACAATGACATAAGAAGTTTAAAACAGTAATATACTCTCTCATAGTCTACCCAAGGGGTTTGACGTACCTCAGAAACACGTCCTTGAGCATTCAAGAAATTTCTCACGTCAACGGATACTGGCCCGAACATGAAGCAGAAATGACTAATAACGGAAAATTGAACTTGAGAATTTCTTTGGTTTCAGCAGATGAAATGCACTTGTACACAAGAAATCAAGTGGATATTAGTTTGGAGAACATATCTTGGCATTGTAATTTATTTCTACATCTTGCCCCATTTTCTCTGGAGTTTATTTCTGTGATGACCAATGGTGCATGACTAAATCTTTGTTTGTACATGTAGCAAAAGTTACCGAAATCCATGTTCCCCTGGGTAGCCAAACCTAAAGGTTCAGCAATTATCGACGGGGATGGCATATCTTCTGGAATTGCGGTACGCTACTTCACACGAAAGCGGGTACATCGACTGACTCATTTATTAGATATAGTTGTTCATTGTTCGACGTCAAGGCTTGGGACCATCTCAACCAGTTTTCTCTCTCAGTGACCTGGTCAAATTTATCTTGAATCTGTGGTAGTTGATTCGGCCTGATTCGGAAAGCATTTCAGTGCTCTCACAACTTCGAAGTATCTGTTCACTTACTTTGATTTGATTTTGCATCCTTGTATGTGATTTCCAATGTCAACTTGCCTCCACGTACTCCTTGATTGACTATATAGTGGTAACAGAAACTCGAGACATACACGCCCAGGTACGTTCAACTACTTGTAAACTCGTCCTCTTCAATGCCGGTCGACTTGACTTGTGCTTCTGGATTACAACTTGGAGTGACTGGGGGGAGGGTAGGTACTCCACTCAAGGTAGGCGACGGATTGTATTCTTTCTGACTTGCTCTGATATCTCTGCTTCAATATTTTCTTTCCATACAATATATACATGCAAATCTCCGTGATACATTTTCCTCTTTCTCTGGTTGCTCTATTACGCAGATTCTGACGCCATGTTGAAGAAGAAAAGGTAGGTCCTGGGGGGGACTGAGTGGGTGTCCAGGTCGTGCCGATAATGGCGCCGAGTCGTGCCGCCGAAATCCCCTTCGCGCGGTCGAAGTGAGAGCTCTAGAAGTAGAATAGTCAGTGCGATAAAATAAGGAAATACTCAGCTCGATTGCGGAACAAGACTCAGAGGTGGACACAGAGAATCCGAGTGTAAATGAGTGGGATTGTGGTGGTAAGAGGGAAAGAGGGAGATGACAGGATGGGACGGCTGCTCGCGTTCTCGTGCGACACCGGAGCCCGTACGCGCGACATGAGAAAAATGTGAAACTAACGAAACATACGTAAAATGGCCGTTGTAAATCCTCCAACTCGCGCCGATCCTTCAGCACAATACAAACCGGGAGCTGCGCAAAGACGTATAGGGAGACGCTGCCCCGCTCAGCACGACGGTGGGTGCCCAATCCACGTCGTAGTCGATCCCCAGCGCAGTCCGAGTCCGCACGGCATCCGGATCAACGGTCGCATCGGGATTGCTACAATGTAAGTAAAGGAATGGTACCGTATTTTGTTTGAGTGATCGGCGAGGTCGAATGAACACGGAGAATAACTAAAAGGATTTTAGTAACATAACGCGTGAGTCCAGACCGTGTTTCAACTCCAGGACGGGCGCAACAGGCGCAACGATCCGATCACGACAAGGGGGACCAAAGATAAGAAAAATTGATATCACCTACAATTTTTTTTTCTGAGAGGGTCGGTGGACCCCCCCCCTCCCCACAGCCACCTGATGCCATCAAATTCCCATTTTGGGAAACCGCCTTGCCGAAAGCTTCTGCGCCAGACATACCACGACAGCAGTGTTACATGAATAAAGCCCAAATTATTGAGGAAGTGGAAACTTGGTTGCAGCAGCTGATGTTAAGCCGGCAGGGGCGAGGAATTACCTTAGGTAATCAAAAGTGCAACAAAATTCCTTAGGTAATCAAACCACCACTGACCGTGTTTGGCACGAGCAGGATCAGTGGACTGATCCCCGTGTAACAAGTATTATTAGGGGTGCTCGATTCCAACTCGATTCTTGTCCCATCTCGCCCGCCCATCTCTGCTGTGATGATCCGACTGATCGTGACAAGCGGCTGCCGCATTGCGTTGCGACGGTTGCATATCTATTTATTTCGAACAAATAAGAGATGGTCAAAAATAAGATGGGCAGATGAGCCAAGAGTTGAGCACCCATATTGGTTCACATTTGATGCTCATATGGACCTGGGAGATACTTTTGCAAGTCCTGGGGGCAGCTATGTTGATATCCGGCTCCAAAAAAAAGTACATACAATTTTTTTTTTCTGACGGTCGGCCAGACCCCCCCCCCCCCCCCTACCCCATATGGCAATCTCTTATCTTTGGTCCCCCTTGGATCACGAGGAATTTGAGACCTTGCGTATACTGTACCATTTCGACCGTAGGTTCACGGTATGTCACCCGTCACTGCACATGTTCATTTTATAAGATGTTCATTCCTCGGCAATCACGATAAAATTGCCATTTATAGTAATCCGGCAGTTGCCGGAGGAGAAATTTTCACATTTTTTAGCCTATTTGGGCCACAAAAACCCACTGTCACCGTCACCCGTTCCAAATAGGTTCAGTTCACGACCCCTTGTCACCGTCACCTGAACCTACGGTCGAAATGGTACAGTAGCACTGAAGAACTGGGACTTGCAGCTTAGAGTGGAATCTGTAGGTGTAGGAAGCAAATTAGATTATCAAGGAATGAAACATGTAATGGACGTGAAATGGGAGACTGAAGGAAAACTCATTGGCACGGTGTTTCCGAATGCGGCCAAGCTGTGCACTCGGGCCGAGACCCGAAGTCGACGAGCGCGGCGAGTCGCACTTCCACAATGTCCGAGGCGCTAGTGCAATTCCGAGGACGCCAGACCCCTCGCACAAGTCTCCTAATCATATCTACACCTGCTTTGGCGTTGGCCTGCTGTAAACTCCGGAGTCCGGAGTCACGTGCAGGAAAATGCGTGGACAAGGCATAAAAATAATAGCTTGAATGCGGGTCATTCTCTCATTTATCAGTATTATCTCTCTCTTGACAAGATAATAGGTCGTTATCGGGCCTCTCCCGGCAAGCGCGCAGGCAAATATTGCTTTGTCCGAGTCTAGAGTAGCATACAAGCATGCGGAGTTTTACATTTGCTCGATTTTCTCGTCTGAAGGATTTTACACAGGGCTACACATTGGGGAAATTGACATAGTACATGTATTGACTACATTATAGCAGGACGGGTGAATGAGGTACATTGGTGTGAGCGGCAGCGGCATAATTAAATGGAGCTGAGCTTGCACATAAGTTTGCCGTTCGATAAATTACTCACAAACCGGGCTCGGTTTGGATCCCTTGCCATCAAGAAACAACTGGTTCTCAACACGTGGAGCGGCACGCTCCTCGACGAAGATTCCCTGCCGGACGACTGGATTAAATCCAAGGGGGTTTTAGTGGGTATACGGCCCGCCACTCGAAAAATTGGAGTAGGTTGACTTGACGGCCAGAGTCCCACACGAAGGCTTGCGACCTGTGCGTAACGGCATTTCCTCTTGGACATTTTCCCAGCTCTATTGGACTAAAACCAATTTAACCAGCGGATACTCTTGGAATGTCACTGCCACTGTTGTGCCACTGTCATGGCATCACTCACCTCTTCAGCTGTCAGTGTTCACACGGGCGGCGGCTGTCCCATCTGCGCCCAGACTAACAGCTCTCAGGTCCAAATCGTGGGGATGTGATTGTGCATCCGAGGTGCTCTGTTTACTGTGGCCCTTGGATTAAGCTTGCTCTCGGATTAATTCAGCGCTCAGATTAATCCGGCGCCGGGATTAATCAACAGCGCGGTTCAACCAGGTAAGTAGCTACAAATGCCGGATTCAACGCAGATTCGATTAATCCGGATTAATATAATATCAATCACATACTAACTAGCTACAGTAAAATCAGTAGTAGGGGAACCTGTAGGAGCATGGATTAATCCAATCCTGATTAATCGAATGAACATGTTATAACACTGCCAGATTAATCATGGGAGGGGGCTGGACAGGCTGCTCAATTCTTGAATTTAGAATCAACTTGCCCTGAGATGATTGCACTGTTTGCTTTCATATCTCATCTACTGCCTTACTTGTATTCCCTCAGATGGGGTGATCCCGTCGCCCGTTTCTGCCTGCTTTTTTTCATCACCTCTCGATCCGTTATTTTTTCCCACCAACATGCGCTCTATCCGCGAATTTTCGCGCGTCCACACCGTGCTGCGGAATGCAGCCCTGTATACATCACTGCGTTTCTACTCTCTGCCGCCTGGACTACTCATCTCATTGTTCGGAAATCCCTACTCGTCCTTCTCTTTTTGGTCGTTTCATGATACTGATCTGAATATCCGGGCTCGATGCAATTCCCCTTGCCGTGTGCTCTTCCTAACCAAGAGATCGGAATCCTCCACGAAAATGAAGTTGAAATGGAAGATACAAAGCGGGTCTCAGAAAGCATGCATCGGCAACTGCTTGTTCCTCAATGTTACGAGTCTTAAAAATTTTTAGGACTCGTTCTTGGCATCGATTTTACCGCCAGATTTTGGGATCAATTCCGTACCATGACGTCCTTGAACTTGTCATTATTCCCGCTATGTATATAGTGGGTTTTGGGGGGAACTCAAAAAATGAACTCATTGGCGTTTCATACGATTCTTTATGGTAATACTTTGCCTTTTTTGGCAGGTTCGGCACGCCTCGGCACTGATAAAATCAGCGCATCATCCCTTGATTGATCCTCCTTTGTGTCGGCCCACCACACGATGGTCTGACCCTTCTCCGCTCGTTATCATACTAATTCCCTCCGAGGCTGAAATTTCAGCGAAGTGAACATCTCCCAGCTTTGGATTGGCCTCATCTATGCGAGTTCCGTGGCTAGGTTGAGTTGTGAAAGTTGATTCTGGCGCCGTGTATCGTCTCAACACGCTCCTTGATGCCCTTCTGTGCGTAGTGAACAGAGAGTCACCAAAATATCCTGCCAAGTGTCCCATTTTCTTACAATGCTCTGGGGGCTGCAACAAACTTCCTACTCTGTCCCCGTCACACCTCACCATGGTTCAACAAGAGTATAATTGTGACGAAACTTGCACTCAACTTCGGAATACTGTTCACTGCAAGCCACCCCACGCCGCGAGGAGCGACCCAAGGTCGGCGACAAACGGCGTGGGTTAATCTTACTGCTATTTTCATGTTGCCAGCCCATGTTGAATTTATGTCTAGATTTTTTCATGAACCACATTTTTCCAGATTTACTACTCAGACTCAGACTCGGAGATAACCATTTGAGCGACCTCCTTACAAGTAAACCTACCCGAACCTACCTGGTCTGACTGTCGTTGACAGCAACCCAATGGCCAAGGGGGAAGAAGCGTGCCCTTGCTTTTCAACGGCACATTGGCCACAAGTTTGGAAGACACCATATAGCGGGCTCCGCCGTGAAGCGGGCTTCATTGGTCATTTGTTGTCAAATTTGTTCCCAACTTTTGTTTTTGATCGATCGTTCGGCAAGACTTCAAGATTAACTTACGGTTTCGTCCGTGAAATGTGTCGTTTTTGCTAAATTATATTTGTGCCAGGACTGAGTACTGCTGAATAGGGAGACACTTGGATTTCAGAACCGCTCTGGAGTTTAAGTAGATCACACGTTTCAGGGAATGCCAAAAATGGGAATGGAACTAAATGTATGATGGTGTGGGATGGACCGGATGGTGAGGCCGAAAAAATGGAATTTTAGGTACCCTGTTTATAAACCGGTTTATAAACACCCTATTTACAAACCGGTATTTAATACGCGTTTTTAATTCCCTTGGAATAACTTACAAGGCCCTACTCCGTAGGCTACTTGGCCTGCTCCGTTATCGAACAATGGTCCGCACTGCCGTACTTTTCCACCATCCAACATGTTTGGCGCTGATCCGCCACGGCCCTCCGCCAATTCTTCCCTCAGGAACTCGGCTCACCGCTCCGCTGACGCTGCTCCTTCAACTAGTTACTCCCGTCGCGTCGTCTTGCCGATCCCGCCGCCCTTCCCATCACCGTGCCCATCGGATCACGGCATTCAGTGCTTCTTTCCTTGCGCCACCAGCTAGCTCCGCGCTCGACCACAGCTCGTCTGCTGCACTCCGTCGAACCATCCTCGTCAACTACGCTACGCTTCTCCCCGTTGAACACGAACACACACCTCTATTCCCGCGTCCCCGGCAACCAATTTGCAACCAAATTAGTGCCGCTGAATACGACTCCTCTCCGCTCCTGGTCTGCCCTCGACAATCATTGGAATTCGTGTTCCGTTCTTCAGCATCTACTAGGCAACATTCTTGGGCCTTCACCGCACAGCTTTGATCTCGAACAGTTCATCATCTGGGTTCGGGTGCGTCGTCCATCGATCTGCATACTCATAAGCTGACACCATTTCACATCTGTACCGACACCCCTTCCTCTCAGAGTTCCGGCAGGCCCAGAATTGACATCCCACTAGTTGATTGTCGGCGCTACAACACACCATTAAATTATCCATCCCTGTCCGGCCTCACCAATCCTCCGTCGCAATGATCCTTCCTCAAGATCTTTCGCCCTAAACGATTAGGTGCGTAGCATATCCCTTTCACATAGTTCATTCCCTCGATTGCCTCCTCATTCTTAAGAGTCTGAAATCCACGAGCGATGACACCGCGCGGAACGTAAAATGTACGTTCAACGAAATAGCTGGCTGTATGATATTGATATTCCCGCTACCTTTAGGTAAGGGTTTTAGGAGGAGGAGGAGGATATATTACTGCGGTGGTCCCAATCAGGAACAAGCAGGTACTGTACCTACGTACAATGTGTCCTCTTGTACGCTACAGTCATCAACCGCCCTAACGCTGTGAACATCTACCCAGCTGAAGTTAGCCGATAGAGTCTCACGATAAAGCTAAGAAGACGGGAAGTTAAAGGAGCGCCCTATTTTCATGTCCTGGTGAAACATTTTGGTCATTTTGTCTGAGTAATCTGTGATCCTCAATACCAAATTGCTTCGGCTGGCAGACAGCCAACGGCAGGTCGATGATTGCCGTGGAACCACACATAATTAAGCTGATTCAGCGGTCCGGATGCACCTTGCCCGGCAAACTTTTGAGCTCGCCCCCGCAAACTTGCCCGAATTTGGGAGTTTGATCACGTCAATATGTTTTTGGTGGACGGCATGTTCCGCCCCGCGCGATTTTAGCCTCGCACGCGAAAATCCGAACTTCTGCGCGCGCACAAAATTTCTTTGGTGATCCCTCCTAAAAAATTAACTTGATGAGCAAAAGGTTCTACATCGAATTCGGGATAAGTAAGGTGCAAGTGGGATCGGTAGGACAATGATTAATACAGTGGAATGACATTACTTAAAGCAAGGGAGGTCCAATGAGAGGCAGATGATTTAATTATCGGCAGAGAGCGTGCATCGTATGTATGGTTACTGGATGAAATTATGAAATCAAGATGCGTGCAATTGAGGTCCAATGAATGACGAGCGTGGGTACTGGATATGGAACGAGGACAAGGGAGTGAGTGAAAAGGATGGACGGTGACAAAGTAGTGGATGGATGACAGGATTTCAGAGATTGATCAATAAAATTGAATGGCCATGTACAGTAGTTAGCGAGTCCAGATGTTATGTAAGTAGAAGTTGCCCTCGGAATTCGCATTTTGCAGGACTTGATTGTTTCGCTTCCCTGGTTGCCTCTCCTTGCCTACTCCTTAAAGTTACTGATCATGACAGACTGGCAGTACAGGTTCTATCGGTACGTGTATGTAATCCAGACTCCCATACGTCGAACGACACCTAAAGCAACCACTCGTCCAATCTATCTCATCAATTGTCCGCGGATAAGGGAAACAGTTTGCTCGCTCCTAAGTTCAACCGACAACGGCACATCCCAACGGCAGAGGTCGGCTACCTTCGTAAGCATACGGATTCTGTATTTGAACACACAATTGTCTGTCAACATACCTGACCATGTCGGCTTCCCCGTGGACCTTACTTTCCTCTAGTACCATTCACCCTCTCTTAATCATTGTCCTACCGATCCTACTCGTACCTTACTTCCGCATTTAATCTCAGACCTTTTACTCATCAAGTAAAAGTTTACGGGGGGATCACCAAAGAAAGTTTTGCGCGCGCGCGCAAGTTTGGATTTTCGAATGCGGCGGAGTGGGTACCAAATTCGCGCGGGGCAGAACATGCCGTCCGCGCAGAATATGTTGATGGGATCAAAGCGTCGAAATCGCGCGCAGGGATACTAAAAAAGGCATGCTTGCGGGGCGGGGTCAAAAGTTTGCAGGGCGGTAATGAAAGTGAATGCAGACCGCCATATATTCGACCCAAAAGTTTGCTCTGTAAGTTCAGCAACAATTCCCGAAGGGACAAGTTTTTCAAAATCAACTGCGATATAAGTAATAGTAGGCCCGCTGCAGGGAAAAGCCCACTATTGTAGCCTGTAACCGTCGGTATTACATAAAGCCGGTTGAATACTCAAGCGGATGGAATTTTCAGATTATGGGACCCCCGGGCTGAACCAGGAGTCTCCCACATCCATTATCGATGGCCAGTTCTTAAACGTGCCTTGCAAGCTGGATTCGGGAGGATATTAGATAAATGCAGCTGACAAGGTGTGAGAGCTGAAAAAAAAAACTGTGTCAAAGCCTTGACTCAAAGAAAGAGAGAGCACAAAATGCAGGCTCACTGTCACTGATTGTGTTCACAACCTTTCTCCCATGTGTCAACTTGAAGCAGCTCTGGTGAAACTACCGTGGCCTGGTATGAGCTACTCCACACGGAACGAGTCAACATTGGGCTGCCTTCAATTTCGCCTTCTGTAACAATCAATTTTGGCACACTAATGAATTTATCAGCCTGATTAGACTAATAAAAATTGGTAGCGGGCCATGCCGCTTGTCGGCCTTATCCGCTTTATCTAACCAGTATGTCCGGTTCGCCCCTGCATCCTCGACAATTGTGTTGTCATGCAATGCGCCCGTTCTGTGTGCTTCGTTTCACCATCCTCCTTGATTGGTTATCCTCATGTGCGCGTCCCTTCCCATGCATCACGCGCGTTCTTGTGCATTTCCTGGTATGTCCTGCCACTATTCTCCCGATGTGACGCACCTCTTCACCAATTAAGGTCCCATGCGGGGGTGCCATTGCGCTCCTCGCACGCTCCATCGTCTCTTTGGCTTCCGCTGCACGCCTCATTCGTGGCCATTACACCAATTTAGACCGAGAAGAATGACACCTTGCTTTGTGTGCAGACGCTTGTTTTCGTTGTCGCGCGTACGCGCATTTTCACCCCCGTCCGCTTCCTCTCAGACGTCGTCTGCCACTATATCACGCACGTGTTTTCGAGCTCGCTTGCACTTTCATCGCGATCACCGCTTTCCCAGACTCACGCATCCTGGCGATTATTCTACGAGACCGACTCATCCTCCTCCCCACTTCCCCCTAACCAGCGCAATTCCGTATTTGCAGCTGGTTCTCCTATCATGCTATTTCCGCGTCGTCGGAGAAGACGATCTCCGCTGTATCTCCTGCCCTTCGCCTTATCCGCGCCCCCTCACGCCCCGAAAACAGGTCGAGAACTAACAGAATCCCAGCGTTATTCCTGCCCATGGATATGACGACCCCATTGCTATCTCGAATGGTGGCACGATTGTGATTTCGCCGGCATTGTATCGCATGAACTAATGTTTTTTCCTCGTACAGCTATACGCCTCATGTAACAATTGTCTTACATAAATGGCGCTTCTGGCCTTGCCTGCGGCAACGTGTTGTTGCCATCAGTTGTGATGAACGTTGCCGCAGGCAAGGTCAGAAGCGCCATTTGAGTCCCACGCCAGCCGTCAATCTTTTCTGCG
Organism: Mycena galericulata; assembly: GCA_029289565.1. Taxonomy (NCBI): domain Eukaryota; kingdom Fungi; phylum Basidiomycota; class Agaricomycetes; order Agaricales; family Mycenaceae; genus Mycena; species Mycena galericulata. Next base: position 282,127 of record JARKIA010000220.1, read on the forward strand.
CAACCCTCACCTCCTCTTCCGGTTAAGTATGCATATGTGTCGAGAACAAGATCCCAAGTGCTCATAGCTCCGACTCTAGATGGATCAATGGACAGTCGCCGTCCTAGGTGACGGAGGGGTCGGCAAAACCGCCCTGGCCGTTCAGGTGAGTGCAGCCACCTCTTCGGATGCCCATACCTGAAATCACCCTACACTCCAGTTTACACTCAATTGTTTCGTCGGTGAGTCGTCATCTGCTTCCGATCCGCCAACCGTTTCATCTGAACCCCTCATTTATTACAGAGGTATTGCCGTCCGATCAGTATTCGCAGCCACTAAACAAAGCCGGAGCAGACTTACGATCCAACGATAGAAGATGCCTACCGAAAACAGTTTGTAGTGGATAACCGCATGTGTTTCGTCGAGGTGATTGATACTGCCGGTCAGGGTATGTCGCCAGTTGTTTTCTTGCGCAACCAGTTATCCAATGCGATGCAGAGGAGTACGCGACACTCAGAGATCAGTGGGTGAGGTGCGTGATCTCAGTTTTGTCGTCAGTTGCACCCAGTAACATTTCACAGAGAGGGACAAGGATTTATTTTGGTATACTCAATCGCATCGCGGACCACGTTTGACCGGCTCGAGGTATTCCGCCAGTCGGTGCGACGAGCAAAAAGGGGTGACCCCGTTCTCATCCTGGTCGGGAACAAATGCGACAAAGCCTACCAGCGCGAAGTGTCCAAGGAAGAGGGAGCGGCAATGGCGCGACAATTCGGCTGCGATTTCATGGAAACGTCCGCAAAAACAGCCCAGAACGTGGAACGGGTCTTTACGAGTCTCGTGCGTGCACTACGACAAACAAGAAACCTAGAGCCAGGTACGGCAACCAATCCCGGGCAAAGGGGAGAAAAGGAGAAAAAGGTTAGTCTTATCCGGCCTGAGTGGCAACACCATTTTTGAAGCACGTCTTCTCCTCAGAAATGCGTCATATTGTAGCTGGATTTGTATGCCTGCTTAGATTTCATTCCTTGACCTCTTTGATGACACGAGCCTCTTATGCTTTGAGTTACATCCGCTTGCTCTCTATCTCTATCCATGTTCCATTTTCTCATTATGTTTCTGGTTTAAAATACAATAGCGGAAACTTTGTTCTCACCCAATGATCAGTATGTTTGACCATCCCCGTCGCCTTCTATCGCGCTACTGCACAAATAGCTTTATATTCCCAGTACTATTAGAGACCAGTTAATTGGCCACTTAAGCATTTATGCCCTAGCCCTGGTCTTCTGCAAGCGCTGGTACCAACCCGAAATGATTCAAACTGAACGCATACATCCTTCAAAGAGTTTTGAGTCCAGCGGTGACAAAATATTCGAGCATTTGAGTCCGTAAGGAATTCATTTTGATCGCCAGTCCAACATGGCCAAACAACAGGCTAGTTGGCCACCCTGCGACCCAACGTGTTGAGCTCTCAAATGGCAGCAGCTTGCACCTGGAATCATCGATACAGGTTATATCTGCCGGAAGTGAGATTCAGCGTTCAGACGTCGGAGATTCAAACATATATGCGCAGAGAAGAGCCTGGTATAGGAGCCGAGGATGCAGAGAATCGGTTCGACTGGAATGACACGAAGACAAAGAACCGCCAAGACTGGTGTACAGCCGTGTCGCGTTGACGAATTACAATAAAATCTCATACTAGTCAGACAAAAAACGAAGCTCAAGCCCAGAAAGTGCTTGTGCCGAAACGATTCAGGCGCGTGTTTGAACTGCAGTGACTGCGTTTGCTTGAGGAGCTAGATCGGATGTTCAAGAAACACCAAGAACAAAGGTCGTCACTATCGCACTAGTCTGGGGTTCGGAGCCCAGCCGTCCCTGGAAGCAGCGCCGACGAAGATTTAGACCGGCGCAGAAGTCAGCGACGGCAGTACGCGAACAGAACAGCTCTGAATTTCAATTAACGCTGGAGTCAAGTGTCACACGGAGGCCAGGTAACTAAACGAGAAGAGGGACTGTCTCGGAGGTTTCAGAAATCCCTGGCCGCACAAAGAAACTCCGGAAGAATTATTGAATCGCACGAGCAGTAAATCCCTGTCAAGGAAAGATGACAAACGGCATTTCATACTGGCAGGATTGACTTGTAAATTTATCCGGAGACCTGGATGGAAACAGAATTTCCAAGCGGGCAACGAGAGAATATATGGGCCGTTGGATAAAGGCTTAAGTGGCAAACAGCGGCTGGATGGACTTGGCGAGGGGTCGGGTTTGATTCCACAGAGCGACGGGTGAGTTGGATTGGCATCGAACATGGATTTACGCTGAGGATGGAGAGCGAATATTTCAAATGTGACTCGAGAGCGACTTCCTTTGAGAGAGATCAGCCCGCAGAGAATCTGGGACCATCGAATTTGTGTGGTAATTTTATTTCCAAAAGAAAACGAGGGTAGATGGGATCCCAGCTTTGGGTGCGAAGACTGCGAGCGATTCTCGCAAGATTTTGTAGGTTTTCACCGAGAACGAGATTGCAGCCAGTAGTTGTGCAGGTATAATTCTAGTAGAGTCAGAATGAAACGTACAAGGACAGAATTCCCGCCAGTTGCCAGATCCAACATGAGAGTTTGAGAGAACCGGGAGATGTTTGGTGGTTCAGCCGCCGGCAAACAATAAACACGGTGTTCAGACGCTGGTCCCGTCGAACCATCGACTATCCCTAGAAGGAGGGCGAGCGGCATTGAACCAGATGAAAGTGATTGTGCACAGTCGATGAAGACTTCAACACACTTTGAACCTGTACAAAGCTGTAAGAAAGTACCGTTGTAGTTGGGGAATACGAACGGCGGGAAGAAAAATACAATTCAGGCGTTGGGTGTCACCAGCCTGTGGCAGTTACACCTTCTAACGAGGACCGCCAAAGGATATCTACGGCAATCTGGAGCTTTCAACCCGAGTTCAACAACAATAACGCATGTTCTCGGATCGATTCGAACCACCGATTCTCCCATAGTTGGATCAAGATGGATGTACGCGATGGGAGCAAAATTCCTGACGACGACCGGGGTATCATACCTACTGGAATCGTGTCGTAGGCAATATCCTGCAAATTCAACATAAAGTACGAGCTGTACGTTCTGACTGCTGATATTGTTCTGAAGGCACCGTAGGTTTAATTTGAGCCTTGCCTGAAACCTTCGCGTTTGAGTTCGACGAAGGAGGTGTATAGTTGGCAATGAACAGGGGTTCAAATAATAAAGGAAAGTGGGAAGAAAGTGGAGGACGAAGATGTAGATGTAAACGCGAAAGGTCGATAACCCCGCGTCAAAAGAAAAGCGAAAATAAGATACCCTCCGAAATGATTCTGCGGAGCGCACATCCCGCGCTTCCACTCCTCTGGAACGCTCTCCTTCGAGTCGCAAAGCAGGTAACATGGCGCCACCGCCGCACCAGTCGCATGAGATGGGGAACCCATCGTCGACACACGACTCGCACTGACAACGTATAGATAGACGGGCTATATGATCCCCCAATCAGTTCCGGCGCTATAGAGAGTAAACCAAACGACTCACCACTGTCCCTCAAGCAGACTGGTTTCTTCACACCAAGTGGGCGGAGCGAGCAATTGCGCTGCTCAACTACTATTCCAAGTCGTATATGGATCGAATTGACCGCCAGGTGTCGTATTGAAGGCACCAGAGAGGGAAGCAAAACAGACAAACGAAAGAGAAGCACAAAAAGAAGCAAGCCTCAGTCAGCCTTGAGCACATACAATCAATTCCGAGCCCACTAACCACTAGAAATGCCGATTCGTCCACAAGATCGTTCCCGCACTATGCAGGTAGAAGGGGGTCCGGAGGCAGTCTATCCTTTGGAGAACAAGTAAAGGCCCATACGAGGCGAAGCAGGGAGCAAGACGATGCAGATGGAGAAAAGCAGAAGAGCGGATCAAACAGCCACGGCGCTTCTCGCGAACAATGCCGGCTACTGTTGGGCTACTGCCGATTCTCGGCGAGAGCTGCCGAAGTGCTGACAATCCCGACTTTATCCGAACCGTCATGGCTTTCGTTCATTCCAACTCGTTTCCTCCCGAACTCGAACTAAAAATCTTCCAAATAGCAGCCGTTCTCTATCCAGCGATCATTCCAACCCTTTTGCGTGTTTGTCGTCGAGTTCATGCCTGGTAAGTGGCTGGCGAAACGGAAGACCTCGCACCCTCAGTGTCGGACACACATCGTCCACATCATCGAACCCGCTATATAGAAGCATTATACTCTCTGCGCGCAGCTATGACAGCCCTTTTCTTTCGGCTTTGAAATCAAAAACCAACATGTTCTTGACGAAAGTTGTGCGGAATGTCTTGGTGTGCGCCGCTGACGATTATGATGGGTCAGCTGGGTACCTGGATCTGCTCTCAAGGTTCCCAGGAACTGCAAATCTCGCCTTGCAGGGAGAAATCAGTGCAGTTTGCTTCCCAGCCCTCACCAACATGCGACTTCGGAAGTTCACAGTAGTTGTGCCTGTGCCTGTGTTGGAGTGGGCGACAGCCAACCCACTCCTCCGGGATGTTATGCATCTCGGTCTGTTTTTGTTAGACAACCTCATTGAATCAACCTGGCAAAGTTGGCGCGGCCTTGCCTCCGTGCCGGCCTTCACACACTTGGCCATTACGCCCCCACTCGCCCGCCGCCATCGCCGAGCCGCTATATCCCGCTGGACATCGGTATGGGCGGCGCGGGTACGGCATCGATCCACACCACCAATGCTCGCCATCTACCGCAAGGAAATTCCGAAGTAGAATTTGAATTCGGCTCGAATCTTTTACGAGTTTATCTTTCGTGGACCGTCACTAACCTATCCCGAAATGTTAGAATGGAAGAATCGGAAATACCAAAACTCAGAATAAGGAGGGCGATGAGGCCCAGAACAGGTTTCCGATTCTGAGGATGCATTTCACGAGTCAGTACAAGGTCGGTAAGCAGTATTATCTCTCTCTTATCCGAGAACCCGCGCCCAGGTTCCGCGCACAGAGGGGCCTTTTCAACGGGAACGCGGCAAACGCGCGCGGAACCCAGCTTTTCCTACACACAAGGCTCATAAATTTGGGTGCCCAAATGAACCGTGAATGTAGCTAGGGTTCCGGATCGCCGTCCAGGGCCCAGATTACCCGAAATGAGCCGATTTGCGAGGTACAAAGGACAGAAAAGGTTCGACACGCACAGAAATGGGCCGAGCTGTTTGCGATTCGGACGAGATGCCGGCAAGTCCGTAGCGGTTCGTAGCGTCGATCGGTTGGATTGCAGATGTGTGTGCACGGGGAACGGGGCCGAGACGGCGGTGGAGGGATCGGTAGAACGAAATCTCAGTTGAGGACAAGACGTGGGGCACGCAGAGGAGAACGCATGCGAAGAAGAAGGCCGTTCAAAGTTGGAGCAATCTTTCCCGGGGCGAAATGCGTGGTATTCCGTGCGCCCGATAAATGTCCCCCGACGGGCGCCTTGTCCCCAAATGAACGAGAACGGTCGCGAAGAAAATGAGGAGCGGATGCGCACGCGGTAGGCATCTACGCACCTTGGCTTTTGTCATATAGCCGCGCCAATCTCGTACGACTCGGTGGTGTGGGACAGAATACGACGAGATAAACGACACGCACCGTTACAAAACAATTCCCGCCGTCTTCTTCCGAAACGGTGCTAAATGCCGGAGCCTGGGACAGAGTAAGCCTCGGATGTGGTCGTGGACATACGTGGTCTGAGGGGGGGTGGAACGCGCCATAAATTTATAAAACAAGTCTACCTGGATCCCATGGATTCTACGCGACATCATCTGATTTGGGCGGAGCCTCATGAATATCCGTGGAGTTTTCACCAGATAGATGCCGAGCTTTCCGAGAGCTTGAGCCAGAGGGACACCATGTCTGTTAATCGGCGCTAGAGCTCCAGGAGCTCAAGGGTCTTCTCCCATACCCTGAGCCCAACAGTTCACAGATATGCTCCTGACAACAGAATTACAGAGAAGCAGTTGCGCTTGAACTTGTACCGGTTGGGACGATAGACGATACCCGCTCGAGTGAGAAGTTACATGGCAACACGGAAGAGCTCGGACATCAGCGGCCGACATCGACGGGATCACGGCAGCTGCTGCCGATCTCATGTTCTGTGGCGGCCACCTCGGTGCGCTTTGTATCCTGGGCTGCTCCCTGCTTCATTATGTGAGTAAGAAACCCATACACTGACACTCTTCCTGATAAACTCCCAGTCTGTTTCTTGAGCTCTGCTAAATTCATCGCTGTATTATTGGGTACGAAAATTCGACGTGTTGATTCGATTGGATATCAGGTGCAGCTGCGTGATTAAATCGAGGCTGCAAGAAAAACTATGTCCAGATTGTATGATCTGGCTAGATACTACGGGATCCTCATGCTATTAAATTATTCAGTAAAGAGACACGACTCATTCTAGGCAACTCACTGAATGTCCGATTGCGTGCCAGGCTTTGACCGGCTTGAAAATCCCGGCGACCTGGCCGAGAATGTCGTGGTAAGACTTTACCTTACCGCGCCCCTCACTGTCGGCGCCGGCGACTTTGGGTAATTTGACACCTAATGTTTCGGCAAATATCAGAAGCTGGAAAAATCGGTCATTGCAAGGGTTTCAAATGGCCGGAAATGGCCGCAGATTTCCGAGAGTTTCGCCGGCCGGCACCTCTAGTTTTAATCGGTCTCCCTTGGAATGGCGGGTTGCCCCCGTTGTGGTACCGTGTGGTGATGCCATCATCGCCGGAAGAGTCGGAAGCTCCAGGCAAATAGCAACAACTTATGACAAGTGTCGGCAGCTGATCCGAAGGCCTGTGACTAGCTCATGGCTGCCACTGCGACTACCAACGAGGAGAAGATAAAGCTTTACGACTCATGGACTCACGAAGAGCGCTCAGAAGAGCGCTCACAAGAGGTCGTCCGCGCACTGGCATGGCTCCAAACCCCAACAGCTACGTACAGTGACGCCTTAGCGATTCTCGACCAAGTTCCTCCCGTGCGCCCCGGTGAGCCTCTTTTCAAAAGGAAAGTGTCTTCTCTGCCCCTCTGACCGAACGTGGGAGTCTAGGCTTAACGACTACAGCCACGAAAAGTGTCTCTAAGAAGGAAGCAGGCCGCCGTCCCCTGCGTAAAGTCACTTCGGCCCCCGATTGGCTCGATGAAGCGATCACCAGACACAGTGCTGGGTTTACCGCCGTCGTTCCACCCACACCGAAGCTTTCTATATATCCTCATCTCACGATCGATCACCGCACGCCAACCCAAGCAGAAACCAGCGAGAGTGTGACCGACAACTTCCACCTCACCTACATCCTTCAGCCAGCTACGCGCCTTGTTGCGGCAATGCGAGGCGAGCCGAATCTCAGCGCCGGATTTGCTCCCCTCCAACATTCGACGAAGGGTGACCTTATGGTCTTCACTCCGCTGGGTGTCGAAGATGAGGACCGGACCGCTTGGGTCACAATTGAGGACAAGAGAATGGCAGTGTTCACGGCACATCGGGACGCATTCACGGGATACGCATCTGAGTCGGTCTTTCGTTGGCCGCCGTCTCAGGAGGAGATGAAGAAGGCGCCAGCGGGGCGTCGGATGTGGATCCAGGTACTTGTTTCTCACAAACCCTATGCGATTTATTGAATGGTAGTAGATGTGGGGCCAAATGGAAGAGTACGAAGTCGACTTTGGCAAGATCTTCTCGCCCTCGGGGGTTACCTATATCCGGCGCGAACCAGGATCGGACGAATTGTCATTCTCAAGGGTCTATACCAGTATGAACCAAGAGGTCACACGGACCGCCTGTCTGATACTCGAGGCCCGCGACAAGACAGAACGACCGCGTTCTCAAGCGGGCTTTGCGGAGAAAGTGACCCGTCAGCTGCCTCGCAAGCTTTGGGATATCCTGGCCACATGGGTGATCAATTGGGTAACGTTGCATTCATGTTACATTCCAGCTCACTGATCCTCCAGCAGACACTTCGAGCGTCGCTTATGTGGAAGTATCTGTGGGGTGCCGATGGCGTCTACGTTGTGTTCGCCCGGCGTCCAGCCTTCTTTCGGGCTGTCCAGGACGCCATCTTGCCGTGTAGCACCACAGGCAGCCAGCGCGTTCCTCCATTGTTGTTCACTCGGCTGATAGGGTACGGCGCCTGCGGCACCGTCTGGCGCTCGGCCGACGGATCAGCAGTCATTAAAATTTTTGAAGATTGTGAGCCGGCATTCCACGAAGCTGCAGTTCTCGCCACCGCACACACTCTCTCTATACCGAAGCTCTGGGGCGTGGTTTCGGATAAGGAGGAATTTGGACTCGTCATGAGTTACACAGGCACTCCCATCCGAAACCTCAAACAAGCCCCTGTCCAGCAGAGGTAAATTGCTCTCATTATATTTCGAAACCTCATTCTTCGCAGGCAACAGTTAGTTCGAACATTGGCATCCTTGCACGACCTCGGGATCCACCATCACGATGTCAGAGCCGACAACGTCTTGGTCGACGAGAAGGGTGTACTCACTCTGATTGATTTCGATCGGGCGGAGTTTATCGATGGACCCTGCATTGAATGTCCGGATGCGGAGATAATGAAACTCCTCTGTGATTCTAGTGACGGCTGGGCGAACTGACATGTACTCTCACTTCATCGCTTTCATCCTCTTTGTACTGCACAGTTTGATGATTGATTCCATTTTGCGGCACGATGCAGTGTTGGAATCTAATTATGTTGGTTTCAAATTATGTCCGAGGCGGAAAAATCGGTCATTACAAGGTTTCAAATGGCCGGAAATGGCCACAGATTTCCGAGAGTTTCGCCGGCCGGCACCTCCAGTTTTAATCGATCTCCCTTGGAATGGCGGGTTGCCCATGCATGAGGCTGCCTCACTACCAACGTGCACTTTAGCCCAGGCAACCTACTTCCCGGCCGTAAGCTCGAAACATGAATAATCGAAGTGAGGCCGGCGCGAAGCATTCAGTCACATCTCGGCGGCCCTAAACAGCGCAAGTCAATACAGCATTAGATAATGTGAATGGGACGAACCTGATGTCTGGGCTTTTAAAGGCGGTGCGAGAAAACCATGAATGAGGGCGGGACACGGATGTAGAATGGAGTTCATTAAACTCACCGTACCGTACCGGACAGACTCTAAAATTTAAGTCGTGAGTTAGCAGGCAAGAAATGATTGGGACCAACCAAGTGTCGTGTACGACCCCCCCAAGGCGGACGAAATGATATACATGTAAACGAGCTGAGCAAGTCGTCCGACTCAAATTCCGGGGGATAAAAAAAGAAAAGGACTTACTGCAGTTGAACCCCAAATCGGGTGCGGAGTCACCTGGCCTGGTCGGAAGTTATCAGATTAGCGTAAAAAGTCGGTCATGGCTCGGGGAAGCATAGTACTTAGAGCGGCAGTTCCAAGTCGGATGGGATGGCGGGCACAGAGCTGAATGCCCAGATAAAGTATAAGTAAAATGCAGAAGTAAAGTAAAGAAAATGCTGACCTGGAATGCGAGGCGGAACCAAGGGATTTCGGATGTGGGATCCACTCCATAGAAGAGCTACAGTCATAATTGTAATCTGAGCGTCGGACCGAGTTGACGACGATGAATCTGGGAAGAGAGAAGATCAGGAGGCGTGCGTTCGAGGCTACATTATACAAAAAGACATACCGAGGGAACGCTTGAACACGAGCTCGAGATAGCGACGTAGATGATTATCTGTAAAACAAAGAGTCAATAATAGAAGAAGATGTCGACATACCTCATTGAAATCGAAATTGCCATTGCGGCATGACGCGAGTTAGTTGAAATATAATTAATAAGTCGAGGGTATACGTATAAGGTGACATACCGAGATTAAACTAGGAGTTGAAGAGGCCGGTAGGAGTTAATCAGGGAGGAGGGTAACAGATAGCAAGTACGCACCCAACATAACATTCTCAAAATTGAACTGGTATCCGCGGTGGTTGGTCCGATCACGAACATCTGCGAAGAGCACTGGGCAGGGAAGGGAGGGAGTCAAGTTGCGTATAAAGTAAACATACCTGATAGGCATCCAACACTTCACCTTGACGCAGCCAGCTGAAACTCGAATCAGTGAGCCAATACATATCGAACCAACGCGGCCTCGCGGAGTACTCTTGCAGCGTGCACAGTCCCGACGTCGAATTAGGGCACGAATAAATCTGTGAAAGGGAGGAGGTATACGGTACAAGAGACGCAACTGATGAGGGTTGTTGAAACCCAAGAGTCTTGAGGGGTTCGAGTTCAGCTAGAAGAGACTCGAGTTAGTATATGCTGAAGTACATTTTACTCAGCACGAATAGAGTGCGGAACCTCGCACGCTGTAAGTCCTGTCGACCGAATCCCGAGCTGGATTCGGCATAAAGAAATGTAAGTGCGTAGAATAGATTCAAACTCAGCCTAGGGAATGCCAGTAAGGCGCCTAGATTAGTTGGTTGTGAATAGAAGGGTCAGAACTCAAATTGAAAGTTGGTACATGATGAAGTGAGGGAGAGTTTGATGTCGACATACCTTTGAGCCATTTCTCTAAATTCAACCTGTCTCGATCTAGGTAGACCAGGGAGGGTTTAAGCTGAAGAATTATTGTACAGGAGACTTACCCGATAGATGAAAGTTGTACACTTTCAACGTGAAAACAAGGATCTTCGTGGTGTGGTCAACCGGAAATGATGTTCAAGTTGAGCTGGTTTAGACTCGAGTCAGTACATGTTGAAGTAGATAGTGTGAATTGAGTAAGGGCATACCTCGTGAGCCATAGTACACTTGATAGTTTTGCAGACTGAGTTCTCTAGCCGAACTGGACGTCAGTACATGTGTGTATATACTGGGCTCACATTCACCTTAGGGAAGGCGCGCCGGGAATTGCTGGATCTTACTCAAAGGGTTCGAACGCGAAATTGAATTACACTGAGTGCACGATACCTTGACTCGAGTCTCAATACAACCCAATCTTAAATTCTATTCGCCCCTCCCTGCGCGCTCGTTGTCAATCGCACGCTATTGACCCATACATCGCTTTTATGCCGCCAGGCTGTACTGTTTCCTTCCTCGTTCCAGGATATACGCGCGCGGATTGACTTCCTCTTATATTCCATTGGTCATCTCGTCAACACCTCTCACTTGTGTCGGGGGCACGCGACGCTGTTCCATTGTACGTTTTCTGGATTTCTGCTACGCCGTGTAGTTCTTTCAGTCCGCGAGTGAAAGCTTATGTCTTACCGGAATGTTTTTGAGTAATCTAGTTTTACCGCTCAGAATCCCTCCGACCGGGTACTCACAGTCAGTTTCAGTTAAAATCGACGTAGTGACTTTCCCCGACGCCCGTGTTCTGGGGCCCATCCACCATACACGCCGACGCCAATGTCGAAGGCCCCCGTACATGCGCAGAGTGCGTCTCCCCGGTGAGTCTGTTCCCCGTATTTACACTCTGCTTATGACACTAACCCTCTTTCCCTCCTTCAACGATTATCCTCGCGTTGTAGGCACTTTGATATTCTTCTGCGTGAATTTTAGCCATCGGGTAGGTGCAGATACAAAGACCTCGACTTCATCGACGTCCTTGAAGGGATCGTACTGATTCCCATAAGGCGCAATTCAAGCTACATTTTCCGGCGTATTCAATCAAACTGTGTCGAGAATTTGGTCCGACTGCTTTATGGCACTCCGACTGCTTCGGGACATTTGGTCTGACTGCTCTTCGCACCCAGCTTATTTGCACGAATTAATATGGTGTACATGTTCACTCCGAGTTCTATTATTTTTATTTCCCACTTTATGGAGCATATTTTTCTGATTCCCGCAAAATTCCCGACTTCATTGACTTGAGTCGATTTAGGGCGACTTCGAGTCACTTGCGCGGGAGCAAGTAGAGTCGAGTATTGTTTTAAATCGTCGTGACTCGACTTTTAGAGTCGCACACGCACACCGACGTTTCCCAAATTTAGGGACGCCGGACTCACAATATGGAACGTAATTGTTAGGGTTTCCCGATATAGTAGTAGATAAGATGAGATAAGCCATATAGGGAAACCCTAACCCTAGCAATTGCGTTTCAGATTGTGAGTCCGGCGTCCCTAAATTTGGGAAACGTCGGTGTGACGTAGCCCCTATTTCTCCCCAGCATTTCCTGGGTACCTCTTTTTTTTTGGTGGTCCTCCAATTCATTTTGAGCCAACCGAGTCGTGGCAATAATACACGTAACCCCTATCTCCCCCCGGAATTCCTGTGTACTTACCTATCTCTCTTATCCGAAAACCTGGGCCCAGGTTTTCCTCCTTAGTCATCGCGTCCGATCAAAACCTGGCCAAAACCTGCTTTCCCATCAAAACCTGGCTTTTCTCCCATCAAAACCTGGCTTTCCCATCAAAACCTGGCTTTTCTCCCATCAAAACCTGGCTTTTCCCTATCAAACCTGGCTATTAGACTATTTCAAACAAGGGTTGAGTCACCGGAGATTTTTTTTTTGACATGTGCGAAAAATCGCCTTGAACCAAAGCAAGGGTTCTCGGCTGAAAATTTTGATGAGGTGCTGGGTTGAAATAGTCCAGTATTCGATCGTGACCCACAAAAAAAAAAACCACGCAAACCTGACAAGCGCTTTCTGCATGAACCCGGTTCAGGAATCAACCCCGATTCCTGTCTGATCTACTGGTTTTGCCTGGTTTCACTGCTTTTTCAGTAGTACTGCCCCCATGTTTTTCCTATTCCATCTCTCGATCTTGAGAATCCAAACCTGGCTTTGCCTGATGTCGATTGATTGAAGTAAGGTTATTCCGATTGCATTTTTATAGGTGTGTAACAATTAATTAATATACACTACTGTATATGTGCCATACAGCAGTGCATTATCGGCTGGAGGATTTCCAGCTCTTGATCTTGAAAACCTGGCATCCAAACTTGGCTTTGCCTGATTTCGGCTCCGGATTTCCAAAATCTGGCTTTTATTGTTTTTCGCTCCTTTTTTTTTGGCAGTTGGCACAAGGCATTCCCCAGAGCTAAAGCAAGTCTCCCCAGAAGCGCCCTCCCGCCATAAGGTCAGGACACAGTAATCAAGCAGACACATAATTTCCGTTGTAGTTGCAATGCGCTGCAGTGCCAGATGTCGGCGTTGAACACTGCAGAGTACAAGAAAAATATGTCCAACCGGCTGTGTAATTTCAGAAATTCGGTCTTGAAGGCAAACACTGACCGTAGTGGACATGGGCGGGGCAAGCGCTGGAAAACAGAATGCTGTCATCTTCACATGAGGATACTCGAGCTTTCAGATGAGATGTGAGTCGGTCTGGAGGCCCGACAACGTTGGCTGGGCAGGAAAGGTGAGGAAACAAGATGGGGGGAAAGGGAGCAAGGAATTTGTAGATACACAGGGAGGAAACCAAAATATTCCGCGCCAAGACATTCAAAAAAATATGGAAAAAATATTTGCAATACCTTTCATATGTATGTGGCTCGAAAAATGCACAATGCATTCAAAAGAGGCAGAAACTATCCAAAAGATATGCTGATCTAAGCATATCTTTTGGATACTTCCGCATGTTTGAGGCCACAACATCTGAAAGTCTTTCTGCATAATCTACTAATGTTATGGCATGGATTACCGGGTTATCCTCCCTGTCATATTGTGTCTCCATCAAGCCAAACCATCTACGGCGGTGATGGGTGGCTCTGTTTAAAATTTAGAACACCGCCACCACCTAATGATCACTCATATCGGAGTCATAAATAAATGATGTCCTCTGTTTGCAGTTTGCCCTCAAATTGGGTACCTCCCCTGTGTTTTTTCGACTCCAGCTTTCGACTTTGAGAACCTCGCAACCAAACTTGGCTTTGCCTGAGTTCCGTTGAAGTAACGTCATTCCGATTGCATTTTTATAGGTGTGTAAATTATCATACGCTGCTGTACTATCTCAACGAAGTGTGCAGTCACAGGTCACCCGAGATTTTTTGATGTGTGTGAAACCCGCCTTGAATCCAAACAAAATTTCTCCAGCTTCTCGACAAAAAAAAAATTGATGAGCACATGTTGCCACATGCCAATCAATGTATTGTCGGTTGGACTGGTAGGATTGCCACCGCGACTCTAGTAACAAGTCTGTAGAAAGTCTACTGAAAGTGATATTCTGAGTACCACTTCAGGATCGCCATGCTTTGCGAGTGCAACGATGGATGCGGAATCGCAAACCACTTCCCAAAGTCTTGCAAGCTGTTCCATGTATGACCTATCTCCTGCGGCTTGAAAAATGCCAGTGCACGTTGACGCAGCTTTGGGATCTGGTATATGGCGAAAGCCAGCGGCAACACGAGAGAAGGGTGGTCGCACTTCAATCCGACGGTAAAGCGCGGATGGAGAGAGTCCTGGCCCATCGATGCGATATGGCACTTCCAGCAAGGTCCGCTCCACGTTCCTTGCCGGCGGTACTTGATCGAATGCCTGAAATCCTTGAAGAGGATTTTTTCCTGGGAGCTGATCGTCGGGCAATCCTCGGGGTCGTGTGTCTTGGGATCGGGAACACGCACAGCAATGCAGTACCCACACAGGGTGCCGGCGTGCTCAATCAGGTCGGTGAAGACTTTGAGCGTGTTTGACCGATCATCATGGAGCTTGCCGGTGCGCTGCACCGCTGTTGCTGCGGACTCCTCGAAAGCAGCCAACTTCCGTTTCATCCCGGTCACAGTCCTCTCGCCACTCCACACGAGTGACTTGTTGGCGGGTAGCACCGCCCTTCGAACAATGAGCGTTTCTTTGGGACGGGTGTCGGCTGGTAAACATTATTCAACAATTCAGGCCCGCTACAGAAAACCGAGAACTCACCACCTTCCTTGCATGATTGACACAGATATCGGCGTTTCAGCGCAGCGCAAGTGAAGCCCTTCCCGTCCAGAAAGGCGGTCACTTGATAGACGTGACAAGACTCGGGGTACGCGTGTGTCTTCTTGTACAGCAGGTTATGCAATACCTGGACGCCTCGCATGTCCCCGTACGTTTCATGAATCGAGCCAGGATTAATGGGTCTCGCGATTTTTGAGACCACAAGGTAGTTGTAAGCCAACTCACCGTCTCTGCCCGCGCGCCCCCTTTGTTGTTCGCATACGATGAGGTCGTGGGGGGCTTCGAAGTGAAGGGTGAACCGGACGTGGGGATAATCGGTGCCTGCTCCCAAGGCGTTGGTCGCCACCAACCCTTTATCGGTGCCTTTCAACCAATTCTCGTACATCTCTTGCCGGACTTCTTCGGCGATCGGGTGCTTCGTCGAGTGGGCGTGGTAGAAGTGCAACCCAAGTTTCTTTGCAACGGTCTGCCCGTCGTCGTGCGATGTCACAAACACCAGGAATCGGTCCTGTTCCCGCCAAAACCCACTCTCCACGTTGCCTCTCACCAGGGATTCGGTCGCCGCCAGAAGATCGCTCTTGCGGAAAATCCGCAGTTTGAGCTCCTCTCTATCACCGATGGCTGAGATGCGCTTGGGACGCGATAGCACAAACATGTCGGTGAGGTACCGTTCTGCGTTCTCCGGAATCGTGGCGCTCATCAGAACCGTTTGGCAAGCAAACTTCCGAATAGTGAAGGGATGGTTGAGAGCGCCTTTCCGAAAGTCGAAGTCGGTGAAGTAGAACTGGACCTCGTCAAAAACGTATCGCAGCACAGGCTTGACGGTATTCAGCTTTCTGATAGCTATCCCCCAAGCAACGTGCTTTGCCATGTCAGAGGTTACCAGGATGATGTTGTGACGACCGTGAAGGTGCGGATTTTTAGCGCCTTCGAAACGCTCATATGGGATGCCCAGCTTGTCCAAACGACGTTCCCAGTCTTCCATCAAGGAAATCAGAGGCAGCACGATAACCGTGTAACCATTTTCAACCCTGGACGATAGCACTGCAACGACGGTCTTACCACTTCCAGTCGGAAGATTCACAAGGACATCTCGTTCCAAGGCAGCAACCTCTTTGAGTGCTTCATACTGTCCATGAGATGTCCAGTCAGCGGTGGACCCGTAAAGCTTCCGAAGCGATGCAAGCAAGTCTTTGTTTTTGCTACCGCTCTGCACCGGCGATGGCCGAACCGGCGAGGACACTAGACTTTTTGTAAAACCAAATGCCAGGTACGTGAAGGTTAAAAACATACAATCAATCGAAGATGGCATTTGTGTGGCATTGGCTTGGGGCGCTTGTGCCGGAGATGAGACTAGGCAACATTACAAAGAAATAAAAATAAAAATACAAAAAAAATACTCACGATCTCGGCGTACCGGAGACGAGACTAGTCAATGTTATTTATTTTTTTTCGTTTCCAAATAAAATCAATATCACTCACGATCAGGTACCGGGGATGGCATCTCACGATCAGGCTCCGAGGATGGCATCTCAACCAAAGTCATATCACCCTGGTCGTCTTGAACCTCTGGAATTCCTGGCATGTCATCATCTAACTTGGCGTTAGATAGTATCGAGGTTGTGAAAAGTTGTGATACAGTACCTGGGACAGCCGTGCTCTGCTGAATCTCAGCTCTCAAAAGTCTGAGTTCCGCCCGCAGCGCTGCTATTTCAGACAGTGCCTGATCTTGTTTCCGAAGCAACTTGGTCTCTGCTCCTGCCCGCTGCTTTTGAAACTCCGTGAATAATTTGTTGATGGAAGGGTCCAAAATGGTTTGGGACGCCGTTGCAATGGCCGCTGGAGTGAGCAATGTCTTTTTGGGTTAGGTTAGGTTAGGTTAGGTTAGGTTAGGTTAGGTAGGTTAGGTTAGGTTAGGTTAGGTTAGGTTAGGTTAGGTTAGGTTAGGTTAGGTTAGGTTAGGTTAGGTTAGGTAGGTTAGGTAGGTTAGGTTAGGT